>PVIR01012731.1:0-43938 GCA_004026965.1 Petromus typicus | reverse complement strand
CCTATCTTTGTTTCCTCTTGTCTTCTCTTACCTTGTTTTTTAAAAATCATTTATACTTTGGGCTTCTCTTCTAAGAAAAGTTATGTAGTATTTCAGCTTGTGTGTCTGATTTATCTCACTTAACATTATGGTCTCAAGGTGCCTCCATTTTCCTACAGGTGACTCGTTTATCTTTCTTTAGGGCACAGTAACACTCCATTGTGTAAAAATACCACATTTTTTTCATCCATTCGTCTGCTGATGGATATATAGGCTGTTTTCAATCTTTAGCTATTGTGAATTGTGCTAGGGTGTTCATATGTCACTATAATATGATGTCTTTAACTCTTTTGAGAAACTAACAAGAAAGGGAATAGCTGAGTTGAATGGAATTTCTAATTTTAGTTTTTTGAGGAATCTCCATATTGATTTCCATTGTAGTTGTACCAGTTTACATTCCTATCAACAATGCAGAAGGGTGCCTCCTCCACTCCCTGCAGACTCAGTTATTTGTTTTTTTATGGCCATTCTTTCTTGAGTAAAATGGAAACTCAGTGTTTTAATTTGCATTTCTCTCACAGCCAGAGATATTTAGTAGTTTTCTATGCATTTATCTATTGGCTATTTGTACTTCTTTTTCTGAGCAATGTCTACTCCTTTTAGTTGCCCAGTGTTTGATAGGGTCTTTGGCTTTGGAAGTGTCTGAATTTTTGTAGTTCTTTGTAAATTCTAGATATTAGGCCTCAGTCAGAGGAGTGCCTGGCAAAGATTCTTGCCCATTCCGTAGCTGTCTACTTCTTGTCCTGCTGTGCCACTCCACCATTCTCCTACCTCTCCATCCAGAGACCTCAGGCTTGTCTTAAATGTCCACATTCAATGACTCTCTGCTCTCCACCATTGCTGCTGCCTACTTTTAACTGTGCCCACCCCTGGATACTTGCAGCTAGCAACAGTCACCCTCAACATGCAACATGATGAAACTGTCTTGCTCACACCCTTGGCGGGTCCCCGTTGCCAGAGTCCAGCTGTGCTTCTGACATTTATTAGTACCTCTCCACTCCCTCCTCCCTATGGCCCACTGAATAACAATGTGCCCTTGGCTGCCTGCTTCCTCAGACTTCTCTTGTGCTCTGGGTACTTCCTGCCCCACCTCAGTGCACCAGCCAGGCTCTTGCAGACCTCTGTGCTTTGGTGTGCAAAGCTCCTTTACCTCAGGCCTCCTCCCAGTCCTACCCACCCCCCCCCCCCGTTGTGCCAGCCTTCATGCCTACCCTTTTCTTTCCCACAGGTTTATCCAAGCACTGTATAATTATATAAATGGATATGAAACAGGAAACCACTTGCCTTTGTACACCTGTTTCATCATTTGTGTTAGGGAGAGGGGAATGGATTGATGAACATATGAATGATTAAAGTGTATAGAATGTAAGTTAATGATGACAGATGTGAGGAAAAATAAAGCAGGGAAGCGAAGGACAGGAGCCGGTACTTTTTGGCTCAGAGAAGCCCTCTCAGGAAAGTGTATTAGAGCAAAGACCTGAAGGAGATGAGATGCCTGTGGGCAAAGCGCTGGAGAGGAAAGAGCGAGTGCAAGGCCCTTAAGGTGGGCATGTGCTTGGTATATTTTGGAAGGAGCAAGGAGACAGGCTGGAGCCAAAGAACAGAGAGTTTTAAGAGATGAGGAGGGAGGGGGAGGTGGCGAGGAACACTCCATGCAGGCCTTGTGGCCCAGGCATCTACCTTGAATGAGACATTGGAGGAGGGACACGACCCACTACAGGTTCAAAGCCCCCTCCTGTACCATGTTGTCATAGGCTAGAGGGGCTAGACAAAGGTGGAGCCAGGTGTAAGGTGAGTGTTGTCCTCCAGGGCAGAGCTGATGATGGCTTGGCCTGGGGTGGTGGCAATGGAGGTGACAAGAAGTAGCTAGCATCTGACTGCACTTGGAACATTGTGCCTGCAGGATTTACTGACAGATAACAAGTAAGTTATGAAGAAGGAGGCGTTTGAGGGCTGAGCAACTGGAGTGGTAGAGCTGCTGTCTACCAGAGGAGGGCCATTTTCTGAAAGACAGGGATTTAGGAGGAGGATGCTATGACTGCCACCAGCTAGGGTCTGCTCAGCTACAATGGAGCAAAACCAGAATTCAGATGAGGCTCAGGAACGTGGCCTTCAGGGACTTATGCCTTTCTCCACGGTGTCATTGGTAGCTTGGGGCAGTTTTCATACTCTGCAGAAACAAAGCAGAGGCAAAAAGGAAAGAAGGGAGAGCAGCTAGGGGACCCTTGGCCACTGTCTGTCTGTGGAGAGGAGGAGGCTAAGAAGCCAGTTCCTGCACTCCATCAGATTTGGGGCTGAGTGTGTGTGTGTGTGTGTGTGTGTGTGTGTGTGTGTGTGTGTGTGTGTGTGTTACCCAGGCTCCTCTCCCCAGGGAGCATTTGTCTGTAGGCAGCCTGAGATTCTAAGGTGCCAGATTCTTATGGAAATAAGCAAAGAAAGAAGGAATAACAAGCATTTCACAGGAAACCTGTCACCAAGGGAGCAACAACAGGGCTGCTGAGATCCCCAAAATAATTTAATCACTAAAGGACTAGAGAACAAAGGTAAAAGTATTTTTTGACCGCAACATATTATATCAGAAAATAACCTCATTGAAGTGAAAAGGAAGAAGAAAGCCAGTCTTTAAAGGGAAATAGTAAAGGGTTTCGATCATGTGGTTGCATATTTTTTTGCCTGCACAGATTTCTTTTGATTCTTCCACGTGTTATAGTGAGATGCTTGCCACTCACCCACCTTATGTTTTTTCAATGTGGCCTTATTCTGCTCTTTTGTCCAAAGGCCCACTCTCCTGGAGAAACCCTTGTTAACCACAGCAAGAAAATTCAAGGTATGCTTATTTCTCCAAATGCACCTTTCAAGCCCAAGAGGAAAAGCGTGCATTCGAGGCATATCATTAAATGCAGGGCATTCCTTCCCATGGAAACAGATGAAGCCAAGGAGAAAAGCATAAAACTGTCAGTGATAAAAACTGTCTGGAACTGGCTTCCAGTCTACTTGAGAAATACGTATAACACACAGGAGAAACCCAGCATGCTGTAATAATGTCCCTCTTGGGTATGAGAAAGGAGGAAATTGCTCCTGGTGTGAAAGTGTTACTATTTTAGGCGACAGGCATATTCATGAGTAAATCTGTTATCTGTTCATACTTCAACACAGACGAACTTCAAAGACATATGTTAAGCAAAAGACAAAAGACCACATGTCCTATGATTCCATTTAAACGTATAATGTCCAAAAGAGGCAAATTTGTAGAGACAGAAAATAGATCTGTGGTTGCCAGGAGCCAGGGAGGGGACCAACCAAATGGGTTAGGCACGTGTGCTTAATGTTTGGGGGATGAAAATGTTCTAAAATAGATTGTGTGTACTGAATACCTGCAAATATATTAAAAACTACTGAATTGTATCTTTCAAATGGTAAATTTAATTATACGCAAATCACATCTCTGTAAAGCTGCTTTTTACAAAAATCTATAATCTCCAATGTTTGGTGCACCTGCAAAGGGCATGTGTTCACCTGCAAGATGACTTTTTTGTTGTTGCTTTTATATAATAAACATGACCAAGTAATGGCATATAATAACAAATAATAAACATGACCAAGTATTTTAATAGGATGGATGTTTTTAAAATCACAATTAGCATAGCATTTAAACGTGCAATGGAAGATAAATAGAAGCTTGACAGATCTACGACATCAGTGGTCCTGTGGTGATGTGTGCATTCCCAAATGAAAGGAGAAAGATTCAGCTCATAAGCCAAATCAATCCATTTGCCTTACTTCAGTGTAATAAGGACTCGCTGCTGCTGAACAACAGAAATGGCAAACAGTCAATCAGACAAAAAAGCTTTCTCTTTAGGTTCCTGGTTGTCAATGGAATGGATCATTCCCTGATTAAGAGCAGTGATTGTGTCCTGTATTTTTCCTGTCCCTAAGAGAATCCTTGTGGCTCAAGGTAGAATACACAGGAGGTCACTAAGCCACACTAGCCATATTTTCTTCCAAGTGGTTGAGGGTGAGGGCCTGGGTTGGATGGGTAAGAGAATTTATGCACCCCTAGCCTTCCCACATAACCACACTACCTTCCTCCTGAACAGTTGGTCTCTCTGTTCTTTTGCAGCATTTCTAGAGCTCCTCAGTCAATGCACAAAGATTGACCAGTCCCAGAATAGGAAAGAGTGTTGTCTCCTGAGTCATCACCGAGTAGGCAGATGTAATTTACTTGTTTGTTTTGTTTTTTGAAACAAGGGCACGCTATGTAGTTCAGGCTGACCTTGAACTCATGTAGGCCAGGCCATCTTTGAGCTCACAGTGATCCCCTTGCCTCAGCTTCCTGAGTAATGGAATTACTGCACTACCATGTCTGGCTGCAGCAGGTCTATTTTAAAAACATGTTGGTGAACTTTTAGAGGATTTCTTCCCATTTGGAGGTCGTGAAACAGGACTGTATAACTCACCACTGCTGAAGCAACCAAGATCTGCCCCACGGGTCAAGTTCTTCCATGATGTTTGCCCCATGACAAATATTCAGGCCTGGGTTCTTGAACAAGTGGACAAACAAAAGTACCTCAATGCCAGCAATGAAAGAGAAGTCTAAGGGCCAGCACTGTGAGTGTCTTCGAACCAGAGGTATTTGGCTCTAAACCTTGAATGACTCTGCTTAGAATTTCTCGCAAGGAGCTAGTAAGGAATAAAACCCGCAAAGTATCGTAAAGCATTAAGTATGACAGAACAAGGGGGATGTAGCTTAGTGGTACAGCACATGCGAGGTCCTAGGTTGGATCCTCAGTACCCTCCCCTGAAAAATGTTACTGGCACAGGCTGCTGACTATCAATGGCAAGGAGGAAAAACAATAATGGAAAATTAGTTGAAATGAGTCCTGCTTAGAAATATACCTTGGAATTTGCAAAAAAAAAGAAAGCTTGAAATTGTATTTTCACAGGTCTTTTAACTACTAAGAAATGTGACTAAACAACAAAAGTAGGTACTCTCTCAGTGAGGTATAGGGGGAGAGTAGAGGAGAATGACACAAATAGAAGCTGTTGCTTATCTACCAGGTCATTTGTGGAGCAGAGAGGCCTCCTCCTTCTCCCTCCCCTCCCTATTTAGTTCCTGTAAAGTTCACAAATACACAGATATCACAAAGAAGACCTTAAATTTCTAATGTCCCAATGAATCTGAGAAGGAATTCTGAGTTGATGAGTACCTGAGAATTGAGAGAGTCAGGAAAGAGTATTATTCCTAAGATTGAGAGAATTTAGAAGTTGAATTGGCTGACATTTTAGAGAATTGACTTTAATGTTTTCTTATGTAAGCACATCACTCCTGCCAGGACCATGTTTAGAACTTTCCAAATGACAGTGTACTGAGTCTTTGGGGTTTCCTGACTCTCAGTGGGATTATGCTTTTTATTAGATATCAGTGGTACACGGTGTGTTATGTTAATCCATATTTAAAGTAGGATGACCTTATGTTCCAATCTGTCTGGGACAGTCCTGGCTTAAACCTGTTGTCCCCACAGAATTATTAATAGCATCCTCCTCTACTATCAATAGTATCCTATTTTGAAAGATTAAATTGTACAAGCACTCTAAATTTGACTCCTAAATGTTTTCAAGAATATCTCACTCATGGGCTCAGTGGTAGATTACTTTCCTAGCAGGTGTGAGGTCCTGGGTTCAATCCCTAAAAAATCACACACACACACACACACACACACACACACACACGACTACTTTGTGTTATCAGTTGTTGCCACTGGTAATTATTTTATATAATGTTTGAGACTCTCCTTTTCTGTTGAATTTTTAGCAATCTTTGAACTTTGAAAAGCTACTCACAGAAGCAGAGAGCCAATAACAAGACAATGACACTCATTTCCACACAAACACAACTGTCAATTGTTAATAACACATGTTAACTAGTCAACATGTGTTGCTAATACTTTTTATTATTCAGGCTGTATTTCTATTTTATCAACTATATTATTAGATTATGTCATTAAGTATGTCGTAGATGCCAATGGCTGAATAGCACATACCTTCATAGCCAAAGAGAAGTAATAACAAAAAGCCTTCTATCTTGCCAGACATTGCTCTCTCGTCCTTGGCCGCAGCTCTACCTTACTGAACTAGGGAGCTTGCCTGAGAGCGGGATTAGCCTGAGCGCTGGCCTCATTAAGCATCTTATTCCATTAGTTCTTAGGCCTCCGGCTGAGCCCTATCAAGTTAACCCATATAGCTGCCTCCCTCGATAAGGAGTCTCCTCGGAGACTCTAAGGGTGACGGGGGTTGGCTGAGCAAGGACGATATTGGTTTAATTCTATTTAAATGTAAGAGAAGTGATGGAGGAAAATAGGAACTAGAATCTGAAGACTCCAGTCTTAATCTTTTCTTTGTCATTACCATCTAGAATGATGCTGAACAATTTCTTTCCAAAGAGGCAGTAACGTTCTGTCATCCGTATGGCATTGCCATTCCATTCCCTTGGGAAAATACTAGGGTTGGGAGTTAGGGGACAGTTATGCACAAGGACACTGTGTCATAGAGAATTGGAGACAAAACATCCACGGTTAGGGGTGGTAAAGCAAATTAGGGAGGCAGCATGCACGTGCAGGCAGGGTTCAGAGCACAGATTTCCAAGGTAGATGTGATGTGAACCCCAGTGGCACCAACGGTTGTCACCTATAATGTGGTAATGATGAAAATGCCTACTTCATAGAGTAATTCTCAGGTCTAAATGGGGTGATACTATCTGTAGGAAATTCTCAGAGCAGCTGGGGATTAGCTCAGCAACAGAGGCCCTATGTGTGGGTCCTCACAGTGCAAAACAAAATGACCCCCACGCCTCCAAACACACACTTAGAGTGGTGCTTGTCAGACTTGGCTAACGTCACGTAGCCAGTAAGAGTCAAGCTGATGTGAGGAGACAGGAAACGGCTGACTAATGGGTACCGAGTTTCAGTTTTGCTGGATACAGTTCTGGATTTGTTTCACAATGGGAATATACTTTACTGAACTACACACTTAATGGTTAAAATGGTTTAGATAAAGAATTAAGTTAATTATTAAGAAAAGAAAAAATATATGTCACATTCTTGGCTTAGAAAAAGATGCAAACGTATAGACTGTAAGCAAAAGTATGTAGGAGAAACCGAACAAAGAATACCAAATTTCCCTTCCCTTGGAAATTTTTTGCTTCTATTAGCGCATCCTTGGCCCACATCTTAGACCAGAATCCCAATTTTGTTTGGCCCAGAATCCCAAACAATTTTCCCTCATCTCTTATAAAAGATGAAAAAGATGAGTGTTTAAAAAGTAAAAATACTCATTTGCTCCCAAACAAAACTGTAATGAAATCATGAAGAGAAACAAAAAGGAACTAGAAAAGTCTTTGATCAATCAGCACTTATTAGAGGTTGATAAGCCTGACACTTAGTCTATACTATATGGATTTTTCATTAAACAGATGGATGTCTAGTCCACTAACCCTACTGCTATATTAGAAAGAAAAGGACTACGTGTTTTGTGCTCTGTATTTTAGAATTCAATAAAATATTAAATTTTTAATCATGATGTGGCTGGGTGTGGTGGCTCAGGCCTATAATTCCAGCACTCAGGAGGCTGAGGCAAGAAGATTACTGTGAGTTTGAGGACAGCCTGGACTACATGGCAAGAGCCTGTCTTAAAAAACAACAAAATCCCCAAAACTTTTAATTATCATCAACCATAAACTATTCAACTGCAAACTGCTGCAGTATTGACGTAAAGTAATGGAGGCTTTTTAGGGGCTAGCCTTTCTTGGCTCCGGGAGAGGAGCGGCAATAACAGCAGGAAAGCAGGTAAGGCCCTGTGGAGACTATGACCTATCCCTGCCTACACCCTGGGCTCTCAGGTCCAGCAATGGCATCTGACTTTGAGGGATAGAAGACATCTGTCGTTTTGCTTCTGACATAAAAATGTCAAAAATATTTTTAATTAAAAAGGAAAAGATAGCTTATTTTAAAACAGATACTCAGCAAAACAGTTCTGGTCCCACTGGGAATCGAACCCAGGACCTTCTGCGTGTAAAGCAGACGTGATAACCACTACACCACGGAACCTTCACATGAGGAGCCTTCGTCAGTGGCCTACTTCTATTGTCACATCAGCACCAGCGCCTGGGCCAATCCCGTCCCTCCGCCGAGGCCCCGCCCCGCCCCACCCCGCCCCACCCAGTCACGCGGAGTTGGTGACAGAACCCGCTTGCCTCAGACTTTCTGCCGCCACCTGTTACTATACCTAGTTGAGCCTAGGAACCCGGTAACCCTTTAGACTGAGAGCACTGTCCTTCGAATTTCCTGACCTTAAATTTTCTTCAGTCGAAACAAAGACGGGCAGAAGCGTGCCCTGAGGGGCACAACTGTTTGTGGAAGTTTTATTTTTCCACTCTGCCCTCTGCTAGATAGCCCCAGCCTGGAAACTGAATGCACAGTGGGGAGGACAGGGGCGCCCCTCGGAACTAATGATTCAGGCAGTACGACTTGGGGAGCCTTTTGTTTTTGCTTTATTAAGATGATGTCTTACTGTATAGTTCAGGCTGACCTTGACTCTATGCAGGCTAGCTTCGATCTCATGGAAATCCTCCTGCCTCAGCCTCTCTAGTGCTAGGATGACAGGCAAAGGCAACATTTTAATGCTGGCATCTGCCCAGCCGAGGTCAGCAAAGGCCTCTGGTCTGCAGGCTTCTTGCCCAAGGGCGCAAGCTTTCCACTTCCTCTCACTTTCCCCAAGCATTCTTCCCCTCTAGAAGCTGTAGACTATAGCAGGAGAAAAATCACAGGCTTGGGCTTTAGCTGAGTGGTTCCAGTGCCTGTCTTGCAAGCACAAGGTCCTGGGTTCAATCCGGAAACCACATACAACAATACCGGTGTGGTTCATGCCCACCAGCAATCAGAACCACATACCACAGTGCCAGGCGTGGTGGCTCACACCTATAATCCCAGCACTTGGGAGGCAGAGGCAGGAGGATTGCTGTGATGTGAGTTGGAGGCTGAGCTGAGGGCCAGCCTGAACTACAAAGTGAGACTCTGTCTCTAACAAACAAAACACCCCACAGGCCTCTTTGGGTCCCATTTGTGTAGGGTTAGGAGCACTGATGGTGTACAGAGGTCATCTCTTTTATAGCTGCCTGGGGGAAGTGGCATTGGCCACATAATTTGAGGAACCCTGGGCTGAATAAAAATGCCAGGTCATCTGTTCAGAGTTTTAAGAATCTGAAACAGTGACAGCATTGTGTTGATCCTCGCAGGGCTGTGTGACTGTGCAAACCCGACTGTGGCTGTGCTGGGCCACTGCAGCACAAACGGTTCTTATGTGGTCTCTTTTGATGTCTCCCTGTCAGTGTTCGGCCATCTCTTGGGTTTCTGGATGGGTCTTTGTCATTATCCTAGGACTGGTCACCGCCCTCAAGCTTGAATACCCTTGAAAACCATTTGGGGCAGGGTCTTTACGAGCTCAGGTGGACTTGACGTGCAGGCGACAGCTGTCCTTTGCCTGGGCATCTGAGGTAGACAGGATGATGGAGAATGATGGTAAGGCACTAGGGTAAGTCACTTCAGCCGACTCTTGTCTCCCCGAGAAGCCACTGGAGGAAACAGGTGGGGGGAAGGAACCCTAAAGTGGGGGTCATGGTCTGGGTTTTAGTCCTGTTGTGGATACTCAAAAGCTGGGCACTTTTGAGGTACCTCAGTCACCTCCCAAGTCCCAGTCTCCCCCTCTGTGAGATACAAGGGTTGGACTAGACACTCCAGCTCTCACGTCTGGGTCCAAACATTATCCAGTTTTCTAGGTAGAAAGATGGAGGCAGCTAGCCATCAAGTGATGATCTCTGCAGAGCTTGGTAGAGGCCAGCTTGAAGTTAGCGCTTGGGTTTTCTAGTCCTGTTTCCTACGTCCTCACGTAGCTTCTGGTAATATTCATCGCAGGGCCCTTTATAGTCTGACTTTTTGTTGCTACTTTTCGAGAGGCCTCTTGAGCACGTGATGGCTAGATTGAGAGCCATGAGATGACCCTGAGTGTCAAAAGACAAATGCATAAAAGCTCCATGTTTACTTCTAGTCAGCAAGCTATAGTAACTGGCAGGAAACCCAGGGTAAGTACATCCCACCTGTTTCCAAGCTCCTGTCAGCCCAAAGCAGAGCTGCCAAGAATCAGCCCCCAAATCGCACCCCTCAGGTGTGTTTTGGTTTGTGTCTCCATGCATTGCTGTCCCTCTAGTTTTCTAGCTGCCCTTGGCACTAAGAGTGGTCTGCCAAGTGTGAGCTCTGGCCAAGTGCCCACACTTAAGTGCCATATAGGACAGAAACTGATGCCCCCCTAATGCACATGAAAGAAGTGTCTGCCTTTACTGAGAAGGCAGTTCCTTTTTTTCTGTTTTGACCAGAAGGGAGACGTTAGCCAGCAATGAGAAAGGGTGACTCCTTCCCCTCTTAAAGTATAGCCACAACGTCTATTATTAGTAGAGTACAATGTGGTCTAATTATTCCTGGCAACACCCCTGTGAGGTAGTCATGATAAGTGCTTTTTGTTTTGAGACACCATCTTATTGTATACCCCGGGCTCCTCTTGGCCTTCAGCTTGCTCTGTGGCCCAGGCTGGCCTTAAACTTGTGATCCTTCTGCCTTTGCCTCCTGAGTGCTGGGATTATAGATCACTGCACCCAGCTCGTGGCATGACTCTCCATTTTACACCTGAAGAATTAGAATCCTTTGCCTACTACCATTCAGCTGGTGAGTGGCAGACCTGGGCTTAAACTCAGCGTGCTGATAGCGAATTTATTATACAAAGCCCAAGTCCATAAAGGCTACATATTGTTCTTGTAAAAGCGGCACTGCATTGGTTCTTGTCCTATTTCGTGTGCATGCTAATGAGGAAATGAATACTTTTTTAAAAAACAATCTTTTGCAATTTTTAAGCAAGATCTTTGGTGGTAGGGTCCAGACGTCGGGGTAACGCCTCTAGTGGCCACAGTATTGCCTGGTACTTTTATCTTTCCCATTATGTTTCTGACTTGACACTCAGGGGTACATCCACAAGTATCTGAACAACTATAAGAAAAATATGCAAGAAAGCGAATAAAGACAATGAGTCACTTCAAACTACCTGGGCCCTCTGCTTTCTGAGGAGCCTGGTGTTGCTTATTTGGTCTTTAGCTGAACTTGACCTAAGAGACCAGAGCTCTGAACACTGCTCAGTTAGGGAGCCTCGTTTACCCGATTTCATTTAGAGACTGCTGTGCTTTGTGCTTCAGTGAATATTGAGTCGTATTTACTGGGAAAATTGAATCCTAAACTTTGCATGCCCGAGGTCAGCTTATCTTTCCCTTTTTGGGGGGGTCACTATAATTCAGGATATTTGGAAACGATCCTGTTGGGATAGATAGTTGCTGCTTTATGCTGCCTGTGTTTGTATGGTCCCTTCTAGCCCTGACTTTGCACTCAGCTCGAATTCTGTGGTCATTTTTATCACTCTCTGGTTTGCCTCTGCATTGCTTCCTTGTGCTTGTTGGCAAAATCACAGTCTGTTAAATCCAACTCTCTCCCTTCTTGGTCTCTGAACATGGCCCAAGCAAAACACATCCAGGGCAACTGGTCTCACATTAAATTTACTACTACTTGCCTCAAGTGAGCCCTGAAGTTCAGAACTGTGTCCTCTTCTCCAACAGAACAGCTTCGCATCTTCTCTCCTGTTGCACTCTGTGTGTGGATGTCCCCTGAAGGCCTCCCACACCCATTGGTGAGGGTTCTGGAAGGTGGCTGGATCACAGGGGTGTGACACTCATAAGTGGATTAGCCCATTGCTCCCTCTTGCCAAGCCTTGAACTCTTCCTTCTCTCCGTGCTGCCTGCCTTGGAGCCAGCCAACTTTGGACTAAAACCTGTATAAACTATGAGCCAAGCCAGGAATGGTGGTGCACATTTGTTATCCTCACACTCTAGAGGCTGAGGCAGGAAGATCACCACAAGTTGAAGGCCAGCCTGGGCTACATAGAGAGTTCAAGGCCAGCCTAGAATATAATAGTGAGACAAAAAGCATCTTTTCTCCTTTGAGTTGTGAGTATCATCGGGTATTGTGTCCCAGCAACACAGCAAATAACTAAGACATCTCCTTCGTCCCCCTGGGCCTCCTTCCCTAACCCCAGTTATAGATGATGATCCTGCTTCCTATTTTGGTGAAAAAAATGAAAGCAGTCTGGAGTAACTTTCACAGGGATGTGCACCAACATCGGTAGCCTTCTTCCTCTAGATCAGGTTTCTGCAGCACAACCAAATGGGCTGGGACTGGGTGACCCTGATGTGGGGCTATGTTGTGTGTCATAGAATGTTTTGCAGCAGCCCTGGCCTCTATTTGGTAATACCTGTAGCACTTGCCCCTGAAGACCTAGTTGTGATACCCCAAAATGACAGGGGCAAAACTTGGCATAGCTATTTGGCAATGTCTAGAAGTACTTTGGTTAGGACTTGGGGTGCTATTGGCTTGTAGTGGGTAAAGGCCAACGATGCTGGTCAGTTCCTACAGTACGCAAAGAACTCCCTAAAAGAAAGAATTACCTCGCCCCAGATGTCAGCAGTGTTGAGTGGAGAAATCCTACATGTGTATCTCTGCCCAAGCCCTGAATTGGTGCACAGTGTGTTTTACCTCTTGGGGGATCACTCCAGCTGTCCCCTCTTCTTTTTTCTATGTCACTCTGTCCCCCACTGTGTTGAATCATTCTGATTGGCCAATAAGCATACAGTAATTCCTCCCTTCATTCAGAACAGTGCAATCAGATTCAATGATGACTTTATGGGGAAATTTAATTTGATTTTCTTCCAGTTGATGACCAGAATCATGAAAAGAATTAAGTTTGTGAACTGAGGCACCACTGTAATCCCAATTCCATTCCTACCTCTACTTTCATCTGTCTGCTGTTCTTTTTTTTTTTTTTTTTTTTAAGGTTTTTTGAGACAGGGTCTCGCTTTGTGGTTCAGGCTGGCCCTGAGCTCAGCCTCAAACTCACATCACAGCAATCCTCCTGCCTCTGCCTCCCGAGTGCTGGGATGACAGGCGCGAGCCACCACGCCCGGCACTGTGGTATTGGTTGCCGCTGGGGTGAGTCTCCACACCCAGTATTGTTATGTGGTTAACGGGGATTGAACCCGGGTCCTTGCGCTTGCAAGACAGGCGCCAGAACCACTGAGCTATATCCCCGGCCCTGTCTGCTGTTCTTAACAGCAAAACTCTTGGGTTTGTCCATAGGGCCGCTCTCTAGCTCCACTCCCTGTATTGGTATTTGCTCCCCCACTTCACTGAAATTCCTCAGCTCTCAGCCACTGGTGACTTCCACATTCTATGCAGAGCACTTCTTCATTTTATGTGGCCATTAGCAGCATTTCAAACCATTGACCCGTCCCTCTTTTTGAAAGACTCTTGTCTCTTGCCTTCTCAGATCCCCCCCATGATGTTTGTCTCCTACTTCATTGCTTCTTCCTTTTCTAGCCCCATTGCTGGGTCCTCCCCTCACTGACCTGTATGTACAGCTGCTCCTTGGATCTTGGCCCGTGGCCTTAGCTGTTCATTCTCACCACCCTGATGACCTCATTCAATCTCATGTCTATAAATAGAGGCTTAACCTAGACAATTCCAAATGTCTCTCTCTAGGCAAGACTTTTCTCTTGAACTCCAAACCTGCATATTAAACATTGCCATTAAGATGTCTAACAGGCATCTCATACCCATTACATCTGTATCTAATCTCCTGCCCTCCTGCCCCTAAATCTGTTCCTTGGGCTTCCTTATTTTAGGTAATGGCAACTTCATTTTTCAGGGCATTTATTTCTAAAATTCAAAATCATACATGATTCTTTCCTTCTTATACTCCAAATGTAATCTCATTAGCAAATCCATTGGTTTCATCATCAAAATCTATTTGGAAACTAGTGTCTCCATACCATCTCTCCACTACCACCTCGGGCAAAGCCACTTGGATCCTTGCCAACAGCCTGGTAGGCCGCCCTTGCAGCATCTGCCCTTTTCTCCTCACAGACTATTCGGATAGGAGTCAGAGTGCTCTTTTTAAAACCTAAGTTAAGGTGGCCATGGTGAGGCGTGCCTACAGTCTTAGCACTCTGGGATGCTACAAGGCACAAGATTGCATGTTCAAGTCTAACCCAGGCAACTTACTGAGATGCTGTCTCAAAAGAAAAAAGAAAAAATGCATAGGGATGTAGCTCAGGGTGAAGGCCCCAGGGCCAATCTCCAGTACCACAAAAAAAACCCCCAAAAATCAAAAAAACTGAGTTAGATTTTGTCAGTCCTTTGTTTAAAATCCCTTTGGGGGCTCCTCACCTTAACTGAATGAAAGTCCAAAGTTAGTAACCTCCCCACTCATTAGCTTTTTGATGATGTCATTTTGCCTTTTGATTTGTTCCATTCCAGCCACTGTCCCTTGTTGCTGTTCTTCCAGCACACCAGGCCTCACACGCCTGGGGGGTTTGTGCCTGCTGTCCCCCAGCCTTGCATACTCTCTCTGAGGAGCCCATTGCATGTTCTGTCGTATTACGGAAACATGAACCCACAAATCTTCTCTCAGTAAGCTTTTCCTTATTGCCCTATAGGAAATTCCTGCTAGCCTTTTCTATTCGCCTTGAACTCAGTTGTCCTCCTTTCCTGTTTTTTTTCCCCCCCTGCAGCAGGTTGCACTGACTAAATATCTAGATGTCACTCATTTGTTGACTGTGCACCACCCTCCTGACTAGTCCTAGACTGAAAAGTTCCACAAGGGCAGGGATCTGGTTCTGCTTGCTGATCGAGTCCTGAGACTAAAAAGTTAGTAGCACGTACTGAGTGCTCAGCATGTATCTTGGATAAACCCTTCAGTGTGGGGTGATTTGGTCCAGGCCAATCAGATCAAATCAGAGCTAATTCTAGGGCTTTTGAATGAAATTCTGAGAAGAGACATTTCCTTGTTCATCCTGGACTTGGAAGTGACCGATCCAGAGGCCAGAAGTTCTGCTGCCACCTAGCATTGTGCTGTATCAGACAAGGCTCTTGGCTGTATACAACAGAACCTTCCTATTCAAAGTAAGATGTTTTTTCCTTTTACTTTTATTTAAGTGGTGGGGACCAAACCCAGAACCGCGTGCATACTAAGCATGTGCTGTAGCACTGAACTACTCCGCCAGGCCGGCCCATACAGGCTTTTCATAAGTCCTCCCCTGACAGCTCGGCCTGCTGATTTGCTTTGGCTGCTTTTGAATGTGGACAAAAGTGATGTGTACGACTTGCCAGCCAAAGCGTAAGTGTCACTACATTCCACTCCTTCTGTTTTTCCCTTTTGCTATGGGACTAGCAATGCCCCAGAGCCAGGTTGACCTGAGTCTTAGAGGGAAGATTACATGTTGCAGAACTGCAGCCTGCCAGCGCTGGCTATGGAATGGAAATGAAATGGAAATTTTTATTATTGTGAGCTACTAAAACTTGGAGTTGTTTAGCATAACATGCCCTCAGTTTCTTCAACACTCCCACCAGTTTAAGAAGAAAGTGAGCTTATGAGAGGATATAGATATCTCGCAGGAACTCTGAAAAGGCCTTAGTGACACCAGGAATTCCAAGGCCTGCACCTCACGAAGGGCTGTGCCAACACACTCATTCTCTGCTGCCTCCTCTGAGGACAGATGCAGTCACCTGAATCAGTGATGGAGTCTAGAATCGTGACCACCATCCGGAAACTGGACGCCGCCACCCTGCCCATGTCAGAAGACGGCTTCCTCTATGCTCTTCACTTCTTCACGGACAGCAGTCTCTGGCAGAGCTTGGTTTACAGGCTTGTGCTCTTGCAATAAGACAGCCTGGGAAAGCAGATTTCTTGTTTCTGCTTTGGAGGGGCGGTAGGAATCACAGGTGAGGAATTAGCAAAACTTAGGGAAGAGGTTCTGAAGTTAGTGGGAACTGCGAAGCGTGAAACACACCCACTGTGTGCTGGGGGCCTGGGGTTGGAGTGAACACCGAGAGATTTAAATTGAGAAATGAAACGGCTGAGTGCTATCATTACATACCTCGAGCAAGTCATGCCATTAGGGCTCTCCTCCTCTTTAGTGATTTTGTTTTTCAGTACTGGATTGAACCCATGACCTTCTGCATACCAGGCAAGCACTCTACCAGTGAGATTTTAAAAAAATTTATTCTGAGACAGGATGTCACTAAGTTGCCCAGGCTGGTCTTAAACTTGCAACCCTCCTGCCTCATCCTCCCCAGAAGGTGGGATTACAGACATACACTGTCACATCTGGTTGACCTTTCAGTTATTCAAGGACTACATTCCCAGTGCTGCTTAGGCCAGTTGGATTGGCTATACTGACACTTGGAACAGAAAGAATTATAATGATCGGTGTGTGTAAAATGCAGCAGCATCAGCACAGTGGCTGGCAGTGGTGCTCTGTTTGTGCATGTGAAAATTTTTGTTCTGAGTCCCTAGTAAATACGGATGAGGCTGACAGTCATGGGAATGCCCACTTCCGGTAGGGTAAGGCTGTGAGTTCCCAACAGGTCTCGAACATTAGCACAGCTTTTGCTTACATGTGACACAGTAACCAGGATAGGTGCAATTATTAGATTGGGAAGCATATCTGTGGCAGATATTGCTAGTTGTATATCCACTCTCCATTATTTCCCTATAGTGAAAATAAGGAAAACTAACATTTGTGTAGAGTTTGCTATATATCCTGAGCTCTTTACTCATAGTAACTTGTTTAATAAATTCCACAAGAACTCTGTATTACTTTCTCATCACTGGGACACCCACAGTTCTGAGGAGGAAAGGTTTATTTTGGCTCAACTCACAGTTTGTAGAGGTTTTGGTTCTTCTTCAGCTGGCTTCCAGAGCAGGTGGCATGGCAGAGGGGCCTGGCAGAGGAGAAAGAGCTCATGGCATGGCGGAGCAGGAAGCTGACAGGTCAAAGGAGGAGGGAGGGAGGCCAATCCTTCCAGGCCATGCTTTCACTTCCTCAACCAGGATTCACCTGTCAGAAGCCCCACCTATATGCACATGAAGCTGTGGGAAACCTTTTACATATAAATCATAGCAACACTTATGAGAAAGTTACTGTTACTGTCTACAGCCACACCATCCTAAATGTGCTTGATCTCGTCTGATCTCAGAAGCTAAACAGGGTCAAGCCTGGTTAGTACTTGGATGGGAGAAAGTTACTGTTTTTATGTTTATTTTACAGGTAAGAAAATTGAGGCACAGAATGGTTAGAGAACTAGTAAACGATGGAGCTGAGTTTTCAACTCAGGGCACCTGGCTTCCTAGGTTGTATACCCTCTGCACTGCGCTGCCAGATTTCATTTGATTTTGCAGTAGATTCAACTTGATCTCTTGGGTCCCTTACAGCTAGGAGATTGTGGGACACAATTCTGGCCAGTCAGAGGTATGTGAGTAGGTGGGCTTCCAAAACTAGTTCTTTGAAAGGAAATCAACTTTATTGTAACACCACTTTGACCACAGGTCTTCACTTTTTGCCTGGAATGTGCGTGTGGGCTGAAGGTAGACCGGATACTTTGTGAGTAGATCTCAACAGTTATGAAGAAGAAAACTGCATGGTTTGGCTGGAAGAAGGAAGATGCCTGAATTTAGTACTTTTTGCTTCTTTGTTCTGTGTGGAGGAAACAAACCTTACTTTTCAATGCCCCTGGTTATTGGGAGTTTCAGTTACATGAAAGAAAATACAAACTCTACTGATTGAAATTTCCACATTTCTCACCTCTAGCCATTTCTTATGTCATTTTGATAGTGTCTTTAATCTGCCCCAACTCCTGAAGGACTGCTGTGTGTCCCAGTTCATACCTGGAGTCTGTCTGAAAATCACAGATTTTGAGGAGTGTGAGGAGTTTTTAATTTTTAAAGATGTGACATGCCTCCATCTCAAGAAGCGTGAATAACGTTAGTCCAAAGGACTAATTTGTTCTGGGATGCTAATGGAAGAAAATGGGTTGATGTTGTTTTCCTAATGTAGGATGATATTGGATTTTAATTAAGGCCTTGCTTTCTCTCTCTTAAAGAAAGTCAAAGTAGAAGGCAGATGGCAGAGGAGGCAGCGTGAGCTATATGCAAAAGCCTGTCTAATAGTGAAGAAGGCCTCTGTGTGGTATTTTTCTCAAGACTAACTACCTGTGATCTCCAAAATCACCTACAATCACATTCAGTAAGATTAGATTTTATAGACAGCCACTCTAGAGAGAAAGATATTATCTAAAAATACATTGTTATCTCCATTTCCTAACCTGTCTTGAGGTGCCCCTAATTTTTGAAGTCGTTCCCCTAGGGCACAGAACAGTTGGCTACTTCCCACTTCTGTAGCACCTCACTAAAAAGGCAGCATCTGATAGTGACCACTGAACTGAGCTATGCCCTCTATTTCCGCAACATTCACTGTCTTATTTAGATTTCTGTGTGGATTTAACTATGCACACAATCACACCCGCCTCTGAGCTCCTCCCTATATTCTGATGGGATTTCAAGAGGAGTGCAGGTGTTAGACCAAAACCACCTGTGTACTTCTCTTAGCAATTTTAAGTATTTGAGATCTTTCTGATACAAGTATAGCCTGAAAGCTATATATATATATTAGAACCAAAACCAATTAGTAGGTTGTTTAACTCAAAGGCTGTCTGCAGGCTAGCAGTTCCTTTGCTAAATCCTGTTAAAATGCAGTGGGTTCTATTTTGTGCAGAATGAGCAGGCTGCCATGACAACTGTCTGTGAATATTATTTCAATATTAGTCATCAGTTTCTAGCATCTTCCTCAGGGTCCAATGTTCATTCTGAAACTCAGATGCACATCTATTCTTAATGGAATTCTCTTGGACATGTTTACAACAAACAAAAAGTACTTTTAACCGGCTTTTTCCTTTGGAAGAGAAATTTGAATGAATTCACATAATTGCAAGTTGATTGTGGTTTTTATTACTGTTTTATTCTATCAGAAAGGTGATTTGGATGTGCATTTATATTGTGTTTGCTTATAGATTTCATTAAATAGATGCATTAGGATTTGAAAAGTTCTCCATTTTAATGTACAAGCCATACATTAAAATTGTAGCTATGTCTATAGGTATATATAGGTATAGATACAGATTTTTTTCATCAAACAGTATCAGAAGGAATCTTGTGGTTGCAAGTGAGAGAAAACCCCCACCCAAACTGAGTTAGAAAAATGAATTTAAAACAAATCTAGTTTGAAAATTCCTAAGGAAGTATTTGAAGCAAACCCAGCTCTATTTTTCTGACCTTCTCTTGGTCTTCCCTTCTCCCTGTGTCAAGTTCACCTTCTAAATGAGCTCTCCTCCTGCCGACAGCCTTGTTCAGAATCCCACACTTAGGAAGATGAGACTTCGCCCAGCGCTGTTCCCGTGAGCCCTGAAGTTCACGTGTACTGCTCGCTTTAGCTGTGTGGGCACGCCGAAGGCTCTTAGGTCAAGGAGCAAAGTGCGAGTGCTTCCACACCTGAATTATGTGTCCATACCTGAACAGTCACCACTGTGGGGGAGGTGGGTTACATAATTCAGTTCAAGTCAAGCAGGGGCCACACTGCTTTCATTCTCATGCAAAACACGTGCCTGAGAATCAGGAGAGGGTTGACAATGAACGGGAAAATTAAAGTTCTATGAGAAGGAGGGCAAGAGAGTATCTGCTAGTCACCTGATCCACAAGCAGAATGCTGGCCTAACAACGACAGTTAGCGTTTATTGAATACCGTCAATCAGGAGATTAGAGTAGCCAGCTATCTGAGCAAATGACTGTGACCTGTCCCGTTACGGAGATCCAGGACACCTGTGCTCAAACCCTGTACCTGGTACCCATCGGCGAATGCTATCTATAGTTCTTCTGGCACAAGACCAGGCAGGTTTTTGACAAGATGGCAGAGAACCAGCAATGGAATGGGGTCATACGGGACGGCAGCCATCACGCTCATGCCACTGTGGACCTTTGCGCTGGCCCACGCCACACTGTGCATAGCGTATTTCTTCTCCTGCCTTGCATCCTTTTGTAAAGTACATTTAATACATGTCAAACCCCATGACTTCATTTCCTGTCCACTTGTTTTGTTCAGGACAACAAGAGTCTGGAAAGGACGCCGAGGAAGAGCACAATCCCCTAGTACCTCACTAACACTGTGAGCCAGGACCCCTTCAAAGCACTTCATGTTGGTTAGAGAATGTATTTCTCTGTGCACAATAATGATAAAACAGGAGCTTAACACAGAAGTGTTTTTTTTTTTTTTTTTTCCAATCTTGTATGTCATGAAGCCAGGAAATAAGCAGCTTCACCAGTCCTCCGTGTCTCAGGCTTGCCCTTCTGTCTTCCTGCATTTCATTCTCAGTGTAAGGCCTTCTTCCTAATCTCACAAGGTGGCCACTGCTCCTCCTGGCATTGTGTACGGGTCCAGGCAGAATGGGGAAGGGCAAAGGGGGAAAGGCTCCTACTGAGACTTCTCCTTTTTATCAGGAAAAGATCTTTTCTATCTTATTGACTTGCACTGCATCACATGACCACCCTTCACTGCAAGGAAGTCTAGTGAATTGAGGGTTTAATTTTTTTTTTTATTTTTTAGTTTATTAGTGTGAGATAAATAATGTTTACATTTCTTGAGGGCTGAGCATATTATCTCCTGGAACAAAATTGGGGTTTCATTGATATCAAAGATCAAAGATTGAATATTGGTTAGGCCTCTTTCAGTATCTGTCCCTTTATAGATTAACTCATTTGTTCCTTATATCAGCCCAATGTCATTGGTACCATTACTATGTTGGTTTTACAGATGAAGTGGGCATGCGCAGATTATATAAACTGTGCACACAGCTATGAAGTATTGGAGCTAGAATCTGAACTAAAGCTAACTCTAGAACTGAGCTCTTTATGCTCCTAGACATGAACTGACTCACAGGCCAGACCACATTTATCTAAGATACATATCCACTTGGGAAAAGTAGACCTCTTCTAATAATAGTAGCTAATATTTGCTTAGCACTTTTAAGTTTGTGAAGACATTTTATTTAAATCATTCTTTAAATACTATCATCCCTTAGGCTGGGGATTTAGCAGAAGTGCTACCACACCTACGTTGGAAGCACAAAGGCATGAGTTTGATTTCCCCAGTACCACCAATCTATATCTATCTATATCTATATCTATATCTATATCTGTATCTATCTATGTCTATATCTATATCTATCTATGTCTATATCTATATCTTCTATTCCCACTTATATATATTATCCCCATTAATAAAATAAGGAAGCTGAGGCTTGGAGGAGTTGAAAGTCACCAGTTGTAAGTGGGACAGCTGGTATCTTCTTGGAATTATAAGAACTTACTTGTGGCTCCCTTTTTTCAATCTTCTTAATCTTCCATGCACAAAGGACGTCATGCCAAGTTTTTTGCTGATAATATTTTTCTCTGGGCTCTATATTAACATCATGACCTTTTCAGAGAAACAATCCAGAGCAATTCTGGCTCTCTTACCAAGTTGTTTTCCTAGTACTCTTTTCCAGGAGCCACACCAGCAGGAGCACGCGTGTCAGCAGGAATGTGTTCAGTAGTAGGTAATGGAGACTTAAAAGGTAGGGAATCTTTTATCTCATGTAATATACAACCCAGAGCTTAAATCAGAAAATTAAAGTGTTAAATACAAAGAGCACTTATTGACCCATTCAAGGGAGTCATTAAATATCTATTTATTGACGTTAGTTAGATCAGATTAATTTGTCTCTTTTCATAAATCTTTTTACTGAATAAGGATGATAGTATTCCTTGTGAAGATTTGCTGCAGTTCTGATAGCTAAGTTTAATTATAATTGTTATTTTTTCCAAATATTCACAATCTTTCTTTTATAAATATTTTTAAAATTGTGAAATAGGTACATTTTATATACATATCATGATCACACTCAACATTGACAATTTGTACCAGTATATGACATGAATTGATTCTCATTTTTTTCCCATTTCACCACCCACCCTACAACCCTCACTCCCTATATACATAAGCTTTGTTTCCATTTTTTATTACTATCACAATTTTTTCTTTCCCCTCATTACTTACCCCTACTCCATTTCCATTTCAATAGTTTCTATTGTACAATATCTAACATACATTTTAGAATTCACTTACATTTTCAGTTTCTCATATCAAAGAAAAGATATGGTATTTACACATCTGTGACCTATTTATTTCACTTATGAGTATGTTCTGAAGGTACATCCAGTTGAGTATGAATGATTCAAACTTGTCATTCTTTATGGGGAAGTAATACTCTATTCTATAGAAAAACCACATCTTCTTTATCTAGTCTCCAGTAGAGGGACATTTGAGTTGTTTCCAAGATTTAGCTATCATAAACTGAGCTGCTATAAACATGGGTGCACATATATCACTGTGATATGAATATTTAATTTGTGTATATCCCTAGCAGGGGAATAGCAAGGTCAAATGGGACTTCGAATCTTAGTTTTTGAGGAATCTCAACACTGGTCTCTATAGACTGGCTGTACCAGTGCACATTCCTACCAATAGTGGAGAAGGGTTCCTTTCACCCCGCAGCCTCACCAGCATTTGTTGCTGGCTGATTTCAAGATAACAGCCACTTTTGTGGAGTGAGATGGAATCTCAGAGTTGTTTTCCTCTGCTTCTCTTGAATGACCAGTGATGTTAAGCATTTCTTTCTTTCTTTCTTTCTTTCTTTTTTTTTAAGGTTTTTTGAGACAGGGTCTCGCTTTGTAGTTCAGGCTGGCCTTGAGCTCAGCCTCAAACTCATCACAGCAATCCTCCTGCCTCTGCCTCCCAAGTGCTGGGATTACAGGCATGAGCCACCATGCCTGGCACTGTGGTATGTGGTACTGGTTGCTGCTGGGAGTGAGTCTCCACACCCAGTATAGGTATGTGGTTTGTGGGGATCAAACCCAGGTCCTTGTGCTTTCAAGACAGGCGCTGGAACCATTGAGCTAAATCCCCGGCCCTGTTAAGCATTTCTTCATGGCTGCTTTTACTTCTTCCTCTGAAAAGTGTGTTCATTTCAGATGCCCATTTTTGAATTGGGTCCTTAAATTGGGGGGTTGATTTTTTTAATTTTTAAATTCAAATCTTTATTGGTACATTATGAATACACATTATCATTGCATTCAATGTTGAGAATTTGTACCAGAATACGACATGACATGATTCTCATTTTTCCCCTTCCCTCTGCCCTGCAACCCCCCACCCTTATATACATAAGCTTTGTTTCCTTTTTTCTTTATTACTATCATATCCTTTTCCCTTAATTATTTATCCCTACACCCTCTTTCCTTTTAAATATTTTCTGTTTCACAATATCAACTATATATACTAGAACTCATTTACATCTTCATTTGATTTTTTAAGTTCTTTATATATTCTAGATAGAAGCCCTTTATCTGTGAAACAGCTAGTAAAATATTTTCCCCATATTGTTGGTTGTCTTTTTGCTCTGCCAATTGTTTCTTTTGCTGTGCAGAAGCTTTTTAATAGGATGAGATCCTACTTGTTGATTTCTTCTGCTAGTTCTTGTGCTATAGAGTTTTTGTTCATACAATCTTTCCCTAAGCCAGTGTCTCCAAGAATTTTATCTAACCTATTTTCCAGTAGGTTTAGTGTTTCTGTTTTAGTATTTAGTTCTCTAATCCACTTTGATTTTAGTTTAGTACATGGTGAAGAAGAAAGGTCTAGCTTCAGCCTTTGACAGGTTAGAGCCCAGTTTTTCCAGCACTATTTGTTAAAGAGGCTATCTTTCTTCCATTGAGGATGTTTGGCTCCTTTGTCAAAAACGAGTTGGCTTAGTGTAACTGGAGTTGTTTCTGGATCTTCTAACCTACTCCACTGATCCTTGGACCTGTAACTTTGCCAGGACCATGCAGATTTTTACCACAGTGGCTTTGTAGTATAGTGTCCTGTTGGGGATCATGATACTGCCCCACCATGTCCTTGTCACCTAAAATTGCTTTTGCTATCCTAGGTCTTTTGTGGCTCCAGATGAATTTTTGGATTATTTTCTCAAGTTCTGTGAAATATGTTGTTGTGATTTCAATCAGGATTGCATTGAATCTATATAGGAGTTGTGGGAGTATAGCCATTTTGACAATATTAGTATGTGTTACAACAGCCTTCTCCTTTGGCGATACTACTTGAGTACAGACCTTATACATTACAAGAACACCACAGAATGCAGTTTGATTTCAAAAGTCCTGAAGGAAGCTGTGGAGTTGTAGCTCAGTGGTAGGGCTGCAACAGTAAGCCCTTAGTCATCTAAGGAAGAAGAAGAAAGGATTTTGTAAAGAAAGCCATGAATCTTTCCCTGGTGATGTTTCAGCTAATAGTTTAGACATTCTTCTAAAATGCAAACTGTTCTTTATTTTCCACATTCATACACACAAACATTGCTGACAAGAAGGCTATAGTGGCCAAAAGAAAGCTTGGAAAACCTAGAATCTGCCTTTGGATAAGCAAGAAGTGGTTCTCTCATCCAGGATGTGTTGCTCACATTCCAGTGGCAGCTATTGCCATATTTGCAACCCACAGTCTGGGGTTACTAAGGCAACCTATTAAGTATCATTCTAGAACGTATCTCTAAAAGATTCCAGATGAGGAGGCCTCTTTAAGTAAGACCTATAAATGTTACTATGAGTGGTACCCTGAACCTTCAGATAAGGCTGAAATATCCAGCAACCAGCCAAGTAGGGATCTAGGAGCATTTCCTCTGAGCACCTGTGGACCTAATAAGACCTGGAAAGAAAGGTAAGGAATACTTCATAGGCCAAATGCAGCAAGTGAGCTATGGGGACACGTACATGACTTTTCTGTGAAAGTCAAACATTAACTTCTTCCTCCATTTGTTGTTTGGTCCATGTCTTGTGGACCTTACATTTTATGTATGAACTTGATCATACTTTAATATAACTAGATTTACAGAGATCACTTGTATGTAATGGAAACAGTACTTAGCACTAACTTACAAGGCTGTGACTATGGAGAGACTACCCAACTTGTCTAGGCCCAATTTTCCTTTGCTATAAAACTGAGATCTCTGAGGTGCTTTCTGAATAAGTCTGAATTGTTAGAGCAGTAACGGTGAATGTATGGCACGTGTGCCACAGTGGGCTGCTTGTACCATTGAAAGTTCTAAAAGCTCCGTCACTACTGGAGCACAGTCTCTCTCTCTCTCTCTCTCTCTCTCTCTCTCTCTCTTTCTGAATTGAAGATTGAACCCAGGGAGTGCTGAGCTACATCCTCAGTGTACCTCCTGCTTCTTTTAAAAATTTTGAGACAAGCCTCCTTGCTCACTTGCTCAAGCTGGCCTTGAACTTGTGATCCTCTTGTGTCAGCCTTCCAAGTAGATGGGATTACAGGTGTGCACCAGCACATCTAGCTGTACTAGAATATTTTAGCACATTACAGGTTTACTTGTTATAGGGCTCTGGGCCAAGAACTTTGTGATGTGCCTAGATCAACATTGCCCAATGCCCAGTGCTTTGATATGAGAAGGTCTTGCATCAACGTGAAGTATATTCTTTGTCGAGGAATGGCAGACTATAGCTCCTGAAGAAGGAAACTAGAGAGACATAAATTACCATCACTCTGCTATTTAGTTATATGCTGGATGTCAAACTGAGATACATGCAAAATGTAAGGGCTTATAAGATAAAGTAACAGATTGTGGCAATACTTAAAAAAAAATCACAGTTCTCTAAATAAGAAGCGTTTCTGATAAGCCTATTTGGAGTTCATGCAAAACTCCATAGACTTTGAAAGTCTGAAGTGTACATTGCCAAGATAAATTAATTCTGTGTAGAATTATAGGTAGAGATAGATGTGGTTTACTTAGTAACACGAGCCTCCTCTGGTTTACAGTTCTTCTCCCTCCTTGGCCTCTTGCTTTCCAGATTGCTTCTTGTCAGTCTTCTTGTCTGTGCCTTCCTCTTATTCTCTCAATGTCTCTGTTCCCAAGTGTCCTGCTTCTGCCCCTATCGTCTTCTTACTCCATACCCACCCCCCGGATATTTTATCTTCTCTAATCACTTCAGCTATTCTTGGTAACCTGATGACCGCCTTAATCTGACTCGCCAGATCTGATTTATTTCCTGGGCTGAAAACCCAGGCTTCTACGGCGATGAGACATTTCAGCAGTGATGTATCCGAGGCACTCAACTTTAGGACACTCAGAACTGCACTTATTTTTCTCCATTGTGAACATGCTTGTTCCTTTTTGCACGGGACTCTTCTATACTTCAGTACTCTACTGCAATACATGGCCTCACCTCCTAGACTGTAAATGACAAAAAGGCAGGGACTACACCTGTCCTGCTGTTATTGAACCCCTGACACCTAGCAGAGTGCCTGGTACATTGTAGACACGTTGTAAGTATTGTCAAATAAGTGATGAATATCTCTTTTGTTCCAAATGAGAAACTTTGGAATGAATCCTTCTCTATCCTTCTGTCTCCCTCACTCTCTGTACCCACTCTGAGACTTGCAGGGTTTGTTACATAATACTCTTATATTTAGTCCCTCCCTCCTCTCTGTCCTCATTACTGTGGCTTTAATTCAACCTTTGCTATCTCTCTCCAGAATAATTGTAGGAGCTTCATTGTTGGTCTTCATATTACGGCACACTGAGCTTTTCCCCAGTTCACTACCAGCTGACCTCCAGAGCAATCTTCCGACAGCTTGAATCTAATCAGATTACCCTGGGCTCCCCTTGACTTAATCACAGTTTACAATCTGGCAGCCTCGATATCAAACTATGCAGTGTATACAGTATTTTGAGAAAATGAGAATGACTGTATTCTGTTCATTCTAAGATGCAGTTTTCATATGTCACCATCTCCAATGGGAGCTGTGTTTGGAAATTGACAGAATGCCACTGCTTGATTGGCAGTGATTTTCTTTCTTGCTGGTACATAAAGTAGTGATGTACCCTCTAACTGATGACATATTAAATTTGCTGAAATATACTTGTGCAACCATTTTTAAAATAGGAGGATCATACATAGAAGTATGTTGAGCTTCTCTTGAAAAATTGTACCAGGCAACACTGGGCTAAGATCTCTGGATGGAAAGCTGAGGTGAGGTTACCAGTAAGTAGCAGCTGCCTCATTTAGATGAAAACTCTGCACCTCCCATAGTTGCTACCAAGAATGTTATTCTTTTGATTACCTGCCTCACCACGTTAAGTATTAGGCGTTGATGTTCACATTCCTTCTTGCTAATGTCTCCAACATCGACTCCTCAGTACACCCTCTGTGGCCCAATCTCAGAAGACATTACTCAAACATAAAATGTTTCCATGTTCCCTGAAAAGCCTTTCCTCACCTTTTATGCCCTCTGAAATATTGCTGGGCTTTCCCAGGCAGAGGTAATTTCTTGGTGGGCTCCAGTAGCATGTGACCATACCTCCATGCCTGCTACCCCTTCTCTTGAAATTATTTGTGTGCAAGCCTGTGTGCTTTAGCACAGCGGGAAGTTAGTAGAGAAACATCCTACTTTACTCATCACAATCTCCCTGCCTCAGAGGTGGGACATACTTACCATGTATCTGCTGGATAAGGAGTGGATGGGCTGTACCTTCTGACTAGAGTCTCTGTGTTTTGAGTTTTCCCCATGGACAGAAAACTAAGAGAAGTCAGAAGGAAGAACTAGTGTTCTCTTCATTGCTCTGAGTTTACAGCACAGGATGCTGCTTCTGATTACGATTTAGAAATGACCTGGGCAGTCAAGGTCAGCCTTTGAGAACTGCTATCTACACAGTGAAAGAAACCAACGGCACTAAACCAGTCAGTTCTGTGAAAGAAAATTTTAAATACATTTTAAAATTAGCATACAATTGACTTATTATAGTTCTAGTCTCTGAATTCTAGCAGATTAGTATAAATACCACAGTAGTCAGGATAACAGAACAGCCCCCTCCCAAATTTCCTCCGCTCAGCCACTTGTAGTTCTCCTCCTCCCCCACCTACATAACCCTGAAAACCACCAATCAACTTTCCAAAACTAGTTTTATCTTTTTTATAATGTCATATAATGTTTCCCAGTGGTGGCGAACCTATGGCACACATGCTGTAGAAAGCTGTTTGTTGTCATTAAAAGCTCTAAAAGGTTCGCCATCAGTGGTAACCATGGTTTCTTTCACTCAGTATAATGCCTTTAAAATTCTCCTAGGTTGCAAATATCAATAATTCATCCCTTTTTATTGCTAAGTAGTATTTCATTGTATGGATATTCCACAGCTTATTGTAGCTATTCACCCATTAAAAGACATTTGAGCTGTTTTTACCATGTGAACCTATACACAAGTTTCCATGTAAATAGAAAATTTCATTTTAATTATTTTAGAGTAACTACTCAAGAGTAAAGTTGCTATCATGTGGTAAATGTATGAACAATTTTATAAGAAAATACTAAATTCTTTTTATTTCTCACTCAGGAAAAATTGCTACATAAGTGAGTTGATCATATGACTATATAGTTCAAAGCATGACACTTTTGAGACCAAAGTGATGTGAAATAGTATTCATACCTTTTTTATATGTCTATTGTACAAATTAAACTAGTCAGTAAAGTTTTTAAAAAGTGTGATATCACTTTACACTCCTATTGGCAGGATATTAAGTTCTAGTTTCTCTCCCAACAGCACTAGGTTTTGTTTCAGGGTTTTATTTTAGTTTTTTTTAAGTATTAGGAACTGAATGTTGGGCATTCACACTGGACTATATCCCCAGTCCCCGCCCTTTTGAGATAGGATCTCCCTAAATTGCCCAGATAGGACTTGACTTTGCAATCCTCTTGCCTCAGCCTTTCAAGTGTTGGGATTACAGGCATGTGGTATGATGCCTGGCTTGTTTTAATATTTTTTAAAAATAACAATACTTAATAGCTAAATAGTTGTGGTTTTTTTTCCCATTGTGCTTTTAATTTGAATTTTTTGTTTCCTTGAATTTAGTCTGGTAGAACTAAAGAGGAAGGAAAGATAAACTCACTGTCCATTCAGTGGTATTTCAAATTTTGATCTGTTTGTTTAACCTGTCTTCTACATTAATTACTTTTCCCAGTCCTCATGTCAATTATTTATTGGCAGGAAGCAATGAAAAATTTTAGCAGCTTCAAACAACACATATTTATGATCTCATAGTTTCTACTGGGCAGCAACACAGACATGGCTTACTTGGGCCCTGTTCTTCAAGATCTGCCATGAGCTATTATAGTCAAGGAATTGGCTGCACAGGGCTATCTGCGGGCTCAACTGAGGAGGCATCTATTTCTAAGATCATGTGGTTACTGACATCATTCAGTCCCTCACAATTTGTTTGACTGAAAACCTTAAGCAGCTCTTTGCTGGCTTTTAGACAGGGACATTTCCTTGGCCTTTGCTGGTGAGTGAGTCCTTCCAACATGGCAGCTTACTTCATTGAAAGTATGCAAGCTGTGAAGACAATAGTATTTACTAGCAAGACAGAAAATTGCAACCTCTTATAATCTAGTCATAGAAATGACATCCTAACACCACTGCCATATTCTATTGATTATAAGCAAGTTATTAGGTCCAGCCCACACTCAAAGGGTGGGGATAACACAATTGACAAGAAATGGGAGTCACCTTAGGGGGCTGTATCTTAGAGTGTGTCTGTTACAGGACCCAAGTAGCTGCTTTCTGGAATTTGGACAGGTTTATGGCTTCATTCAATGGGAAAGAGAAGGTTAAGCAGGTAGATGTTCTTACCCATCTCACACTGAAACCTTATGGGAAGCTGTGTGTGTGTGTGTGTGTGCGTGCGTGTGTGTGTGTGTGTGTGTGTGTGTGTGTGGTGTTCTAGGGATGGAATCTAGGGCCCTATGCACACTAGGCAAGCTCTCTACTGCTGAGCTATATCCCAAGACTCTGATATTTTTGGATCATGAGCCCCTTGTATAAAATAATTTTGAGAATGGACCCTTGATATAGGCATACTCATGTATTTACATCTAAAATTACTGAGTATATATTGTCTTTCTGACAACAGATTTCTGTACATCTGCTAGGGGGGGCAGGCAGCGCAATATTGGAGACTGCTAAGAGTTAGGAAGTGAATGGATATGACTGCTTACCATTGACTCTAGCACCAGAAGGCCAGCTGAGAGTAGCCAGAGCTGAAAGCCAGTCCTGCCTGAGCTTCCCTGATTTATTGCTATTGGGTATTGAGGTACCAGGGGCACACGCAGACGCATCCCTTAAATATTTCCCACCAAGAATATCTGTGCAAATTGCTGTTTTTACAGTCTACATCCCAATCCAGCTGGTGTCTTGAGAGTCTAGCATACTCCTCAGGGTGTAATGATCAATAATAGGAGTTTCCTATTAGAAGTATTTTAGCTTGACTGGTTCCAGGAAGCTTGTGAAAAGGAGAGCTTTGTCTGTAATGCTCCCTCTCTCCCTCTCTTCCTCTCTTCCTCTCTCACTCTCTCATCTTCCTCTCCTCTTCCCCCTCCCCCTCCCCCTCTCTCTCTCCCTTGTGAGATAGCCAGCCTTTTCTCTTTCTTTGTCTTTGCATAGTTTATTGCTACTACAGACTAAGTGTACTAGTTTGAGTTTCATCAGTAGCAGAACATGAGGCAAGCATATGACAAAAAATTGATTTAGAAGGTAAAGGTGAGCCATTGGGAAGAGGGGAAGTGAGAAAGGAAAGACAAGCAGTGAAAAAAGGGTAGATTCAGGCAGCAAAGGCAGAGGCAGCCAGTGCTCCATTTGGACAGGCGCTCTGCCTGCTCTAAGGCTAATTGCAGCATTAGGAAGAACGCAGCTCTCTGTGCTTTCTTGCTGTGCTCTCTTACTTTCCATTTGTATTAAGTGCTGTAGACTATCTGTGCTTATGAGAACATCCTCTTCTCTCACCACTTCTCTTCTTCTAGCTAATGTCTGCCCAATCATCAGGTTTGTATGGCACTCCTTCAAGAAAGCCTTCTGTCATCCCCATTTCTGGGATAGAGGTCTTTCTCCATGTTCCCGTAGTGTCCTCCAAGTGGACACTAGAGAGTCTATCATGTCATATTATTTTCATTTATTCATGTAATCAATACAGCTTGCATGTCTGGCTCTACTATAAGTGCATGCGGCTTGTAATCCAATAGAGGTGGCCAATTTTAATTAGTCATTTCTTATTTACCATGTATATTCTGTTCACTGTTTGGTCCACTCAACATAGCTCCGTGAACATTTCTTGATTGGACCAGAAGAGCACAATGCATCTTAGCTAAGGATGATAAGGTATTGGCATGCCATGATCTTTTCCAGAGAAACAGATCTCTCACCTTTCCTTCTGGCTGCTTTTATATGAGGATATGCTCACTGAGAGATAAATTGACCTCATTGACTATTAGTGGAACAAATTAATGAATGAATTTAGCACTATTTACATGACTTTGCCTGTTCTTTTTTCATTTTTTCAGACTAGGAGAACACATTCTTTCTCAACTACAGGAAAGCCAGAGACCATCTGAGGAAAGGCTAAAATCTGAATTTTGCAAACATCCAAGGTACTTATTCAGGAAATATAGTGTAAAAAGATGTTCTGGTGTCAAAGTGCAGAGCACAGGTCTACCCTTCAGTCATTGTTGGGTTGTGGTCCCTAATATGTAAGTAGGGACAGTAATGGTACAGTATTATACCTCATGGGATGGTGTGTGCATTAGATGAGACTAACACATGTGCAATTAAGAAGTACAAGAACATAGTAAGTGCACGACAGATGTTAGTATGGTAATTATGATTTGTTCACGCATATCAGTGATTTTTCATTTACCAAATGGAAGCTGGGTATAGGACTCCTTGTGATGCTTAAAGTAACATCTCAGTGTTCTTTGTACAGTAAAATGGTGAAGTTCATTTAAGGCAAATTATAAGTGTGATGGAGCCAATATAATTCAGTATCCAGAGACTGGCCACTAAAATGGCCACCTAGATGTTGAGTTCTTTCCTTCTTTGCCCCTTTCTGTAATTAATCAAATATTTGGTGAGTCCACCTTATATATTAATGCTGGGGATGCCAAGAAGAGTGGAATACGTCTCTCTCTTTAGGACTCGGCATGTAAAAGGGCAAATTACAGCACACTTTGGGCTCTATAATTGGACACACATATGGCTTTGAGAGCTGGGACACAGACTGACTAATTCCCCTTTGGTGACTCAGGAAGGGCTTCACACAGAGGAGGTGACATTTGAACAATTGTATCTTGACATAGCCATTAATTGTTGTGGATTCAATAGGAATTTTGCCTGGAAGAGCCAGCCTCATACCACACTGTCCACTGTTTGAGGAGAAGCCTGGGTAATTGTGCTATCATTTACAATGTGTGTGGCAGCTTCGTCAGATCCTTGTCTTGATGTCTCTGCTATGGAAATCTGAGGCCTTCTGGTAATATTTAAAATGCTAATAAAATACAGAAGCCCAAATCTTCTTTCCAGTTATTTATACATAGTAGATATTGTGAAACAGAAAATATTTAAAAACAAATAGGGTCTAGGGGTAAGTAACAGGAAAAATAATGTGATGGTAATATAAAAAAGGAAACAAAGCTTATGTATATAGGACATAGAGGGTGGTAGGGTGGGTGGAGGAATGGGAAAAAATGAGAATCAAGTCGCGTCATATACTGGTACAAACTCTCAATGTTGAGTGCGATGATGATGTGTATATGTAATGTACCAATAAAAGATTTGAATTTTTAAAAATCCAGTTATTTTTAAGGGGATTTCATTTGATGAAATAGAAGACTAGGTAACCATTTTGTTAGCTCTCCTATGGCTTCAGCTGCAGAGAGGGAGAGGGCTGCAGAGAGGCTTGGGTGAGGTTCTGAAATGGTTATGGCTGCAGTCCTGTAAATTCCGGCTGGTGAAGCCTAAAGATAGTAAGCTTGAAAACACACATGCTGTGTAACCAGCTGGGAAGAGTTTGGGAGGAAAACTGTCGGGGGTGAGGCACTAGTGAGCACGAGGCTCTGGGAACAAGACTACCCCTGGGCTGTGCTGAAAAAATAGCCAAATTGTGCCCTTAGTATCCATTACTTACATAGGCACTTGGAGTTTTCACATGTATATTCCCCCTCATCCTTCTGAAGCTCAAGTCTTCTTTATTTTTCCTTTCTGCTGATGAAGTAAAGTGAATCTTCTTTTCACAGGTAGACTCTCCCACAAGAAGCTTGTTGAAAGGGTAGGAAGGTACAAAGTCACATGAATTAATTTTCAGCATTGTATGTGCAGTGGTGAGTCCCTTCAGCCCATATCTTTCTAGTCCTAAGGATGTTTTACCTTGCTACTTCTAATTGTACCTGGGTTATCAAAATGTTTTCTAAAACTCATTTTCTGTTAACCGTAAGGACTGCTTTTCTGCCCTTTGTGTACTGAACTTCTCTTTTCTACTTTGCACTGATGTGCATGATTTGTGCAGACAAGGCCTGGTCCTGCTTATACAGAGTGTGGTCCCCTGGGAAGGAGTCATGTGACTGCTAAGACTGCAGCCCATCACTTGAGCACATCTCTTTATCTTCAGGCCAGGAGCAGAGAGGAAGGATGGGTCAGCGCAGCAGCTCATAGGCCAGCTCAGCCTCTCTGTGGTCTGTGGCTCTGTGGCTCTGGCAGAAGGCAAAGCAGGCATAGAGGCAAAGCAGCCAGGTAATGTACTAGTTGTTTCTTTCTTTGTGTGTATGTATTTACACAGGAGGTCTCCCTGTAGGGATGTGAAGGAGTTTTGTGTGTATGTGTGTGTGTGTAAGAGAGAGAGAGAGAGAGAGAAGAGAGAGGAGAGAGAGAGAGAGAGAGAGAGAGAGAGAAAGAGACAGAGACAGGAGTTAGGGGTGCTCCAGAGAGAGCTGAAATTATGACTTTTTTCTTGTAGACCTCCAAATTCCCTCACAGAGAAGGCTTTTTCTCCTAAAACATCTGGAGAAAGGAAAATCTCTGAACCAAGCAGATGATGCAGTTAACATGTTTGTCTTTAGGTGCTCTTGGTAAGCTGAACTCTACATTAGAACTGCAGCTTATGTGGTAGCCAAAGAGTAAACTCCTAGGAGTATATATATATATTGCTTAGCAATTTCTCAGAATGATTTTTTTTCAGAGATGTTGACTCATAAAAAAATAAAAGTATACAGGTGACTTTGCATTCTGAAGGGCAATGGCCTATTTCCAATTAAATTGATATTTGGAAAAACTCTCACTTGGGTGAGAGCTAAGGAAATGAAAGCTAGGATCCTTTGAGAAATCCTTCTAAGCAGGAGATCCTTCATGGGCGGTGCTCAAATGCCACCATATGACTTCATATTTAGAAATCTTCCTTTAGTTCCTTTGGCCACTTGTAGTTTTAGAGAACCACAACCTTTTAGTGAGCATTTTTGTGCTTTAAAAATTAAATAGAGCAAGACTTCAGTTCCACCACTCATTAGCTGTGCCAGAGAGTATGATATTTCCTCTCTTGAGCCTCAGTGTCTTCATTTGTAATATGGAGGTGATGACACTAACTTGAAAGTTTGCTGTGAAGATTTACTGGAGTAAAAGAAATATAAACCACCTACTGTGCTGAATGCATTGTAGTCTTTTAATAAACAGTAGTGATTTTAGCTATTATTGTTATTACTGGTATGGTATTCTTTTAAATCTTGGAGCTCTGAGATGAGGAGGAAGCACAATTCTTTGTAAATCTTCAATTATCCTAGAACTTACAGACTTCCAAGGGGTTTAGACCCTGGGAGGCCCCAAGGAAGGAGTTCTAAAGAAAGATACTTGTGCAAAGACAGTGTGGCTATGCGTTGATGTATGGCCTTTCCAAACTCATCCATTAAGAAGAGTCACTCTTGGGGCTGGGGATTTAGCTCAGTGGTTCCGGCACCTGTCTTGCAAGTGCAAGGGCCCAGGTTTGATCCCTGGTAACCACAGACAACAATGCCTGATGTGGAGACTCATGCCCACCAGCAATCAGTAACCTATACCACAGTGCTGGGTATGGTGGCTCACACCTCTAATCCCAGCATTTGGGAAGCAGAGGCAGGAGGATTGCTGTGAGTTCAAAGCTGTGCTCAGGGCCAGCCTTAACTACAAAAGTGAGACCCTGTTTCAAAAAAAAAAAAAAAAAACAAAACGAGTCACTCTCTATTCAAACCAATTTGGACTTCACTGGACTCTTCACCAAGTCCTCTGCACGTTAAGCATGGCATGCATTATCATCCTTGTTTTCTTAGGAGGAAAGTGAGGTCCAGAGGAATTAACCACAAGCTGAGAATCCAAACTCCGGTTTTTCCTCGGCTCTTTAAGAAACAGTTTTAGTCACAGTGCACATTGATCTGTTGAAAGCTCTGAGAAGTTCTGCAGTAAAGAAACCTGTTTGAACCTACCACTTCTAATTTCTCTGATAGTGGGACCCTTGTTTTGTTTTATTCTTAGAGTCATAAGCCACACAGACAACCATGTACTGAAAAACTTGATGCCAGACCAACTAAGTCCTTATTACAGTCATGTCTGGTGTCCAAACAGATATCTTCCAGTGCTTGGTGAAGTTTCCTCCCCTTTCTTGTCTTTTCATCTGATGAGACCTGGGAAGAATCACCAGTTTAGTCTTATTCACTTATGAATAATACTATTTTCATTCATTCAAGACCTCAGGCAAAAGTAAATGCTGCAGCCTTTTGTAAGAAAGGAAGTGCTCTCTCTTTCAGCCTTCCAGAGCGTCCTCTCCTCCACCCTCTGCCCCTTAATTCTAATTAGGCCATAGACATCAAGCTGTAAAACCCTTATTTCAAGGACTATCAAAGAGAAGGCAGAGGATGGATCTGAGAAGTTGTCTTTCCTAGTGCTAGTGTCTGCGGTCCAAGGTGGAAGAATTAAGTACTCACAGTCAAGGTGGCTGAGCCAAGGCATGGGGGTGGGATGAAGACGCACTTTGAAACCAAATAATGCTAAGAATGGATCAAAACCAGTTGAGGAAGTGGGGCTAGCACTTGGGCCGCGCTCGGGCGGTGGAGGTTAAGCCAACTACAAGGACCATCTTTTGTTCGTTCGTGTTTTCAGCTTGGGAAATGAAAGTGGTTAGAATGAAAAGAAGCGAAGAACATCAAACAGTTTTACCCTCCAGTCTCTCCAGCCCACACATGCACAGTAAAAGCTCCAAGTGGAAACCCTCCCTTCTACAGATCATAAATAAGTGCCAGTGATGAGTCACTACTTCATATTTGCGCTTTAAAGCCATCATTGCGGCATATCAGAAAAACAGCAGCACTGGGCAAGTTACAAGATTTTTTTTTTTCTTTTGCTGAGACTCATCCTCGTGATTCATATATGTGACCAGGACATCCCGGGTCCTTTGAGATCCATGCAGAAGCCCCCACTTCTCAAGCCTGAGAACCTCCTTAAGCCCTAAGGATTAGCTGCTTCAAAGACTGTTGGTAGATCTGATGCTACCTTAGCCCTCCCAATGCTGACAGGGGATGGAAATGAAAGAAGCTTAGGTTTTTCCCGGTAGTGGAAAACCTCCAAATCATCTTTATCAGCTTTCTAGTCAGTCAGAGGCTTCCCCAAAGATACCACATAAGCTGCTCACAAACCTGTTTCCCCTCTGCCTAGGTCCTAGCTGGCAGCATGTATAGTGGCTTGATAAGTGGCACCTCGTCTTCATCAGTGCATGTTTTGGGGGAGAGCTAAAAAGAAGTGATTCTCTTTCTCTCTCTTTTTCTAACCTCTTGCCTCTGAGGGAAAAACAGTTTAGAAATAACATAATAATTAAAAATATAAACTTCTAATGGACAATTATTTTTCTAATAGACAACCTAAGAATTCTAGAACAATTATCATTTCTTTCTATCAGGATTTTTAAAAGTCATTTAATCATTACCTATTCTCTGCTTTAATAAAAGGGTTTTTATATAACTAACTAGCATGTGTATGTCTGCACAAAATGATCCACTCACGACTTTTAGCAATTAATTTTTAAAGGACTCTGGCTTAGCAATATTCCTTCCTTTATTCATTCATCCATTCAGAATTTATCAAAAAAAACCAAATCTTATGTGAAAGGCACTATGGAGGTGCCAGAGATTCAAGGAGTTTTAAAAGTAAAGTTACACATAGAGCTAGTGTTCTAACAGAAATGTACTCAAGGCTGGTGATTTAGTTCAGTTGCACTATATCTGTCTCATAAATGCAAGGTCTTGAGTTCGATTCTAGTACCAAGCAAGCAAGCAAGCAAGTCCAGTTTTATGTTTCCTTAGTTCCTAGTCTAGTACCATGCCCCTACCAGTGCTTGGAATGGATGGAACCCAGAGCCTTGAGAAAACTAGGTCAGTGCTCTACCACTGGGCTGTATCCTCAGTATTCCTAGTGAAACTTGTATATGGAATTTTGTTTGCTGTGTAATGATTTGAGTGATGGCTGAGAGTAAAATTTCCTTGGAGAGACATTGCTTTTAATTTTCCTGGAAAAAATATGGTTTGTGCCTCGATGTCCCCGCAAAGCTTCATGCAGTCATAAGTGAGGCTTTTCCAGAGGTGATTGGATCTAGAGTGTGACTGATTCTTGATGTAATGCTAGGATTAAGGGTGAGTGATTACTAAATCAGTTAAATGATTGGTTTGGTACTGCCCTAATCTCAGCAGCTTGTATACAATACAAGGGAAAGAAAGAGACTTTCCTTACCTCTTGTTGCTTTGCTACCTTCTGCCTGCCATGAACTCTTCCTCCTCTGTGATGCCAACTTGCCTTGGAGCCAGCTGATTATGGACTGAAACCTCCACAAACTGTGAGCTAAATAAATCTTTACTCCTTTAACTTTAGGTGTTGGATATCTTGTCTTAGCGATGAGAAAGGTAACCAAGACAAAATACATCACTTCTTGTCTGTCAGTGTTTATCACCTATTCTGTGCTTAAATCTTGTACTTCATAAAATGAGACAGAAAAATAGTATAAAAATAGAGCCTGTATTAGTAACTTCCACATTGCTGGGACAAAACACCTGACACCTGTAACTTAAAGAGAGATGATTATTTTAGGTTATGGGTTTAGTGGATTCAGCCTGATTTTCTGGCTCCAAAGCAAAAATGGCATGGTGTAAGGGCAGGGCAGAGGAGAGCTGTTCATTGCAGGTTAGGAAGTAAACAAGGAAAGATAAGAAAAAAACCTAGAAGGCCAGAGAATAAGCTCAGTGGTTCTGACGTCTGCCTTTCAAGTGCAAGGACCAGGTTTGATCCTGGTAATCACATACAACAACGCTGGGCATGGTGACTCACAGCCACCAGGAATCAGAACCACATATTACAGTGCTGGGCATGATGGCTCACACCCGTAATTCTAGCACTTGGGAGGCAGAGGCAGGAGGATTGTTGTAAGTTCAAGGCTGAGCTCAGGGCCAGCCTGAAGTATAAAAGTGAGATCCTGTCTAAAAAAAAAAAAAAAAAAAAAAAACAGAAAAGACCCAGGGATAAGAATGAACTTTTGTCATGTTCCCAATGACATGTTCCAGCTAGGCTCCACTTCCTAACATCAGGAGATCCATCCACTAATGAGTGTAGCACTCCCATGATTCTGTCAACATCCAAAATTCCTATTTCTGAACACATAAGGCATTTAGGAGACATTTTAAATCTAAACCATAACATCCCCTCCAGCTTATATTCATCTCATTATACAAAATGCATTTTTTGTATCTCTAATAATCACCAAAGTTTTAACAGCCCCAGCATTGCTTAAAAAATACAAATAAAGTCTTCTCTGAGACTCAGAAAAAGCTCTTTCTTATGAGTCCCCATAAAAATTTAAAGAAAGAAGTTACACCTCTCCAATATGGATTGACACAGGTAAACCATCCTCATTCCAAAAGTGAAGAATAGGGGAATGGAAAGGAATTAGATTTTTAAAAAATCTGAAAACCTGCTGGACAAACATTAAGTTTTGTACTTCCATGTCTCACACTGAGGACAAGTTGTGGTAAGATTTGAACTCCAAAAGGCTTAGGCAGCCCTACCTTTCTGGTTTTACTGGTTGCAGCTCATGTGACTTCTTTCTTGGGCTAGCTCTGCTCACTGCCTGCAACTTTCCTTGGTGGACATTCCACATTCCTAGCATCTCCAAATTCTTGAGGTTTCTAATGCACTTTCAACTTGACTGTCAGTTTCATGTATTGCTCTCACAGGGCTACATTGCCTGGCATTCTAGGCCTTCCTTTGGAATCTTAGTGGAAGCCTTCATGATCCTATAACTGTTTATTCTACATGCTTGAAAAATCATTACCATTGCACATGATTCCAAGGTCTACTGCCAACTTGAGCATGAGCTGGGCCCCTTTGGACCATGGCTGAAGAAGCCTCTGAGTGCCAGAGTGGCTGAATTCAGGGAACAGTTCCTCAGGTTGTTATGAATGAACAGGGTACCCTGGATTTCTCTTCAAAGGAATTTACCATTTTACATCCTTGAGGTTGTAATGGATAAATCTGGCCTTTTCCTAAGATGCCTTCAAGGCATCTTTACTATTGTCATAATGCAAAGTATTTGATTTCTTTTTAATGGCTCTGTGCTTTTCAGCAATTATGCTCTTCTTGGCCACAACTTTGCATGTGCTTCCTTTCTCATCAAGTTGCAAAATTTTCACGTATTTTCAGTTCTGGACTTTGATTCTGATTCTCACTATAGATGGAGCTAAAAGGAACCAAAAGACTCAGGCCAGAGCTGCCTTGAAATTTCCTCTGTTCAATCATTTAGTCCATCACCTTTAATTTGAGTCTCTTGCAAAGTCTCAGGACAACATGGCAAAATGCAAACAATTTTTTTTTGCCAGTGTAACACTTGTGGTTTCTAGTCAAATTGTTAATAGGAAGGGCCTTTATTCCCAGTTCAAACCTCTTGAGCTTGGCCTTTACTATTTGTATTTCTATTATCAACATTCTGCTCTTCTGATCTTTCACCAGAATCATCCATCAGGCTCTACTATTCTAAGACTCCTCTAGCCTGCATGTCCCAACCTTTCCAAACTCCTCCCACAAACCAGTAACAAAAGCTTTTGAATCACATGATCAGATACAATCACATCAAAGAATTCACTTTTGCTGGCACCAAATTTCTGTTAGTCATTTTTTTGTTTTCAGTACAAAATACTTGACACCTGAAACTTAAACGAGGAGAGGATTGGGCCAGGAATGTAGCTCAATGGTTCCGGTACCCATCTTGCAAGCACAAGGACCCGGGTTCGATCTCCGGTAACCACATACCATACTGGGTGTGGAGACTCACCCCAGCAGCAACCAGTACCACATACCACAGTGCCAGGTGTGGTGGCTCATGCCTGTAACCCCAGCACTCGGGAGGCAGAGGCAGGAGGATTGCTGTGATGTGAGTTTGAGGCTGAGCTCAGGGCCAGCCTGAACTACAAAACGAGACCCTGTCTCAAAAAAAAAAAAAAAATGAGGAGAGGATTATTTTGGTTCATACTTTTAGTGTTTTTAGTTCATGGTGTTCTAGCTCCAAGACAGATATGGCATGGTGGAAAGGCATGGCAGAGGAAAGCTGCTTATATCATGGCAGCCAGGAAAAGTGGGGGGAAGAAGGTTAGGAGGAGGAGCTCTGGACAGGAATATACTTTTTCAAGTCATGCTCCAAGATACTTACCTCTAACCAGCTCCTGCCCCTTAACAGTATATTTAGCTATCGAAGAATCATCAATAGATTAGTCCATAGATTAGTGACCCCATGATCAATGCACCTTCCAAAAATCCACCTCTGAATATATGAGACTTTTGGGAGACACTTTAGATCTAAACCCCAGGAGAGCCTAAGGGAGATATGGATACAGTGACAAGGTAGGATCAGTGTTTCTCACATACTGGATTATAGGGATTATAGGGACTGCCTACATGATAGTCTACTGAAGGGTGTAATCTATTTATCTATCTATCTATCTATCTATCACCTATCATCTGTCTATATTTCATTCACTTATTTGGTAGTGTTGAGATTGAACCTAAGACCTGTGCATGCTAGGCAAATGCTCTCCCACTGAGCTACATTTTTATTCCAACTCTGTATTTTATTTATGTATTTATTTTGCAGCATCAGGGATCAAATTCAGGCCCTTGTGTTCCAAGGTAGCAGTACCACTTGAGCTAAAGCCCTGGCTCTCAAGTCTGTATTTTAAATACAGAAATACAGATTTTCAGGCTTTCCTTTTTTTTTTTTTTTTTTTTTTTTTTTTTTTTTTTTTTTTTTTTTTTGGAATTGAGTATTATCATTAAACTCTGGAAGTATGCATTTTAGTCACTGGCCCCCTTCCTAAGGTGGAGAGCTTGATATCTTAGGCATTTGGAGAATGTCACTTGATCTCAATGAATTACTTTAAAAGGTAATGAAGAAAACTATATACACACTCTCATAGGACTGTAAATGACCTTTGAGAAATTACTGAGTATAAAAATGAGTCAGTAATGCCCCAATTTCAAGTGTAAGAAAATACTAGATGACAGGTGCCACCAACTTATAAACTTGACTCTAGAAAAATTCAGCTTCAAATGCATAGAGTCAAAACATTTCTAGGAAAATTACTGCTAGGTAGCATCATGGGTTTAATACAACATTGTCCCTATTAGAGATTCTCAAACTTTGCTGCATAGAAGAATTATCTGGGGAGTGTTAACATCTTGATATTCAATTACCACTCAATACTAATTATGTCAGAATCTCTAGAGATGGAATTTGGGTGCCAGTATTTCTTTTAACCCCCTAGAAGTTGCTCTAATAATGTGCAGGCTGAACATTGGGAATTTTACAACTTCCCTAAATGATTCTAAGATGCAGTAGCTTGACAACTATAGTTTTCTGTAAAATATTAGACAAGTTGCTTGATTTCCTTGCATTTTGTGTAAATATGATAATTTTAAAGGTCTCTCTCCTACCTTTAAACATCTATAATTTTTAAAAATTAAAAGTCATGCGAACTCATTCCCTCCTTTTCCTCTTTCTTTCTTCTTCTTCTTATCCTTTCTTATCTCCTCTTCCTCCTCCTTCCTCTTGCTCTTCTTCTTTTTCCTTCTCTTGGTACCAGGGATCAAACTCAGGACCTCACACTTGCAAGGGAAGCACTGTGCCACTGAGCTAAATCCCTGGTGCTCCTCTTTTCTTTTTATTTCTCTTGAACCAATATTCTCAGAGAATGTGAATGTAATGGATATGCATTACCTTAAAGTGTGATCTGGAATCTAATGTCACAAAGCTTGTTCTGCTTTTGGATTTCACCTGTTAACATTTTTTTAAAATCCATTTATAGATAAGAAAGAAATGCTTATCAAATTAGAAATAATCCAAAATTTAGGAGAAATAATTAATTTAGTACAAAGAAGCAGGGGTACCTCTGATCAGAAAATATGTTTATCAATTAGTCAGCCATGAAAATGATATATTAAAGATATTTTAAAATGATATATTAGAGCCATTTATAGCTAAATTGATGTAATTGGGGCCATATTCATAAGTGAAATAAATAGGAGACACATGGGTAAACACCATATTGTTTCTGTGGTGTGAGAAACTGAAAGTGTTAATAAGGTTCAAAATGTATAATAGGTATTGTGAAACAGGAAGAAAATCTTCAAAGGGGAAGGAGAACTGAGGGGGCACAGGAAAGCAAAGAAGGGAATAAAACATTGAAGGTAAAATGAAAAAATCAAAACAAAACTTATGTACATTGTGGGAGGTGGAGGGACTGAAGAGAGGAAGAGACATGGGAATAAATAAAAATCAAGATATGTCAAGTACAGGTACAAATTCTCAGTGATGAATGTGATCATAATGTACACTTAATATGTACCAATAAACTCAATTTGAAAAAGAAAAAAAAATCAGTTTATTATGCTTATTATTGTCTGAAAAATATTCCCATAGTTCAAATATTTTGTATTTTGTTTGATGCTGAGAGTTGAAATGAGGGTGTCAGGCATGCTAAGCATGTGCTCTATCACTGAGCTCTGTCCTTAGCCCTGTGGCTCATTTTAGTTTCCCTTTCTTTCTTCTTTTTTATCTTTATTGGTACATTACGTCTACGCATCATGATTGCACTCCATAATGGGAATTTGTACCAGTATAAGACACAACTTAATTCTCATTTTTTTCCATAGCCCTACCCATCCTATCGCCTCCCCATATACATAAAATTTGTTTCCTTTCTTTTTTGTTATAATCTCATTATTTTTCTTCTTCTTCTTTTTTTTTTTTTTTTTTTTTTTTTTTTTTTAGGTTTTTTGAGACAGGGTCTCGCTTTGTGGTTCAGGCTGGCCCTCAACTCAGCCTCAAACTCACATTACAGCAATCCTCCTGCCTCTGCCTCCCGAGTGCTGGGATTACAGGCGTGAGCCACCACGCCCGGCACTGTGGTGTGTGGTGCTGATTGCTGCTAGGTGTGAGTCTCCACACCCAGTATGATATGTGGTTACCGAGGATTGAACCCGGGTCCTTGCACTTGCAAGACAGGCGCCAGAACCACTGAGCTAACTCCCCGGCCCAATCTCATTATTTTTCACCATTCACCCTATTTTACTTTGAGAATTTTCTATTTCACACTATATGACATACAATTCTAGGACTCACTTACATCTTTATTTTCTCATACCAGAGAAAACATGCGATATGTACCTATCTGTGACCTATTTATTTCACTTATGAGGATATCCTCAAGGTATGTCCATTTAAGTAGAAATGATTCAAACTTATCATTTTTTATGGCAGAGTAATACTCCATTCTGTAGAAGAACCACAGCTTTTTTATCCAGTCTCCAGTTGATGGACACTTGGGTTGTTTCCAAGATGTAGCAATCACAA
>PVIR01012730.1:0-43942 GCA_004026965.1 Petromus typicus | reverse complement strand
TTTTAACTAATTTTTTTTCACTCCTTCTGACGGCAGACATATATGTAAGTTGAACTGTGATCATACTACAAGGATATAGCTGACACATACAGGTACTCTGAGTTTTGTGTGAAGTTGTAAATCTAAATTTTTCCATCTATAGGTTTTGTGACCTATCATTCCTCACTTCAAAGTACTGTAAGTCTTCCCCATAATTTTCTAATAAATTCCAAACTCCTTTCCTTGGCCCAGCAGGTTAGCGGGGATCTGGCCCTTTGCCCACAGGTCACCCAGCAGTCCCTCCAGCATGTCAGGTAAGGTTTCATGCCAGCCTCTGGCACCTGCCTGACTCACACTTGGCCACCCGACCCACAAATGTGACATTCTCCAAGAACTTTCCAGAAACACTGTCTTAGCAGACTGCCGTTTATTCACTTTGATTATTCATGCATCCTCGGTACTAAGTACATTTCCCATAATAAATACTCCATATGTCTTTGTTAATTAATGGAATCATTAATGATTAATAGATTAATTAATAAACTAACATAACACCTTGACAAGACACAAAGCTTTACCATAAAGAAACTGATATCTCTCATATCAAATAGTGTGATAATAGTATTTTTCTTAAAAATTATCAAATAACTGCCTTTAAACCTACATCTAGGATTTCTTTTCCCTCTTTCCCCCACAAAGGTTTCTTCAAGCTTTCTTTTTGAAAATTCATTTTCTGTGCCCAAGTCTGAGTAAGTCAGACTGTATTTCTACCTGCCTGAAAACAGCTACAAAATAGCTAACTGCTTTTGTTTTCTCTCTCCACTCACAAACATCTATTAAACTTTGACTTGTATAATTAACACACCTTATTTAGTAAAAATAAAAATGTAAGTTAAAAAGATTAAGACATTTAGTTAAAAAGATCAAACATTAAAGAGCAAAAAGAAAAATTATAGAACAGATGAGTCTACCATAGGCAGCTGATTGTATATCATGATAATTTGTATTATTATGTAAAAACAATATAAAGATACCTCAAAGATTCAAATTAGTACCTGTTTAATCATGGCCAGATTAACACCCCCCCCCCGTTTGCCAGTGTTTTTATGATTTTCATTACTAGAACTGAAAATTTTTAAAAATCAAAATAAAATGTGAAAGTTTCTTTTTAAAAAATAATTACCATCCAGCAAATCATTTATAAAGCTTGACTAATTTCCTCTAGTCTCCGACACAAAGGAAAAAGTAGTTCAGATAAAACCCTTCCTGGCTGTACTTCTCCATGGGGTCCTTTTTATTCTGAGAGCCTTGGGCTCAAATGAAAGTTACAACTTTAAGTCCCGCTCGGAAATCTTGAAAGTGCTAAATAACTGTTCAACTAACTCAGCCTTCAGAAAACAGGAGTAGGCGTCTGGCTCCTCTCTGAACCTGCCTTCAAAGGCAAGGTCTTCGGGCGCAGGTTTCTCTTTCACATCACCTGGGCCCGCTGGTGATCACACAACTGTGAAGCCGACTCGAACGCTTTGTAGCCTCGACAGGCACCGCCATGCCAAGGACTGTCACCTGGGCCCCTTGTAGTTTGTCTCTCTGTTGGAAACGACAGAGGAAAAACCGCTGGACTCCTAACACAGGACACAAGTGCTGGGGAACAGAATTCTCTCAAGATGATTTTTAAAAGGGCTGGTTTCACCTTCTGTTAGATTTGAGGGAAATGCAGGGATACGGGGCAATGGAATGAGGGGAAGGGAGGGTCTGTCTTAGTACCAGTCGTACCTCCCAGCCAGGTCAGGGGGTCCACCCATCTGCTGCCCGCTGGACCCCTGGCCTATAAAACGCACCTCCTCCTTGGCCCTTAACAGCAAACTTGACATTGGCACAAAGTATCTGACTCGCGAACAGCAAGCAAGAGCACTTTCCTACTGAGCACTTTTCATCTCACTCACCCGAACCGCCCGGACTGCTCTTTTCCGACCCTCTAACTTAGGAGTGGAAGAAAGAAGGAAGCACAAAGTCCGCGGGCTACACGTGGGTGCGCAGAGACTCACAAACTTCGCTATCTCGCGGCACAAACAGCGCATGGGAATGACGACTTAGGGCTGTGCCAACTATATTGAAATTCCACATGTCATTTCAAAGTGTATTTAGGGAGAAATTACATTTTTTAAAAGTTAAAAATAGAGACCTGTTTTAAGAAGCATTCCTTATTAGGTAGTATAGTTTTTATTTTACTTTTTTTTTTTTTAATCACAAAATAGGATTTCCACTTGTGCAACCCCTTCCACTCTGCAACAAAGACGCTGGTGTCCAGTGTGATCCGAAGGCAGGATGACAAAAAAAAAAAAAAAAAAGAAAGAAATGCAAAGCTTTTTATAGGTTTTAGGGTTTTTTTTAATGATAGCGACCTTCTTGTCCAGGGGTCAGAATCTCACAATCCCTAGTTCCAAGGAATAAGGAATGTGAAAACTCTCCAAATGCCCAGGAAAAGGCCAATTCTCAGTATGTTAGGTTGCAATTGTGATCAACAAAGCGATGGGAAAAGAACCGAGGTCTTCCACTTGAGGAGCACAATCCACAGTTGTACGTAACAATGAATGTCCATAATAACACCCGCCTTGTGTATTATCTTAAGAAAACAATTTTTAACACAGTTTAGAAAATATTCCGTGGGAACGACCTACACGGAATGAACAAATCCAGTTATCTGAAACATTATTTATGGTAAAGACATGCCTTTTTGAACTTAGGAAGTGTCTGAGTACAGTAAGCCTGAACTTTGACTGTCATTTATCCAAACTGAAACTACACAGTCGTTATCCCAGCAATAAGGCACCGTGTTTCCTGCGCCCTTCTCATCACTGCCGTGATATATCTGCCCGAATAATTATCAGGAAGGCATTGTTGGTCTACACACGGAAGATTTTTATTTCCGCTTCTGAACTGCTTGCTCCCTACGTATCTCCATCTCATGAACACAGCCGCCATGACTGGGACCGTTCCACCTCCAAGTGCGCCAACTCCCACATCTCCCTCCTCACAAGATCTCCATCTCAAAGGGCTCCCTGGGAAGTTCTCGCCTTCATTAGTGCTGACACCACCACTTCTCTGCCTTCCCCACGGCCCCCAGGTCTCTGCGGCCTCCCTTCCTTCCATTCACCAGCCATCTCTTGGCTTCCTTTCTTCATCATAATTCACCACTTAACTACATTCTTTGTTACTATCAATTCGTTGCTCCTTTCTTTTTTCATTCAACAAATGCATTAAAACAAAGTTTATGGACTTTCCTAGTATCTCATCTCACATTCCAAACATTAAGAATATGAATATTCCACAACTTTCTTTGGGCCCAGAAGTAGCTGTGTGACCCAATTCTAAATATGTACACAAAAGTGGTGTGTGTGATTTCTAGACCTGAGACATGCAATGAAAGGAAGTAGTCTACCTCTACTGTCTTCTTTCTTTTCCTTAATGTCTTAAAAGTCCTAAAGCTGGCTGGAGCACCAGCAGCCACCTTCTTCATTTATGAGGAAGATTCAGAATTAGCAAAAATATAAAAGGTCCTCCTGTGTCCCCGAAATCATGCACAGCCAAAGTAGTTTAGACTGACCATCTTCTTTGAAATAAAGAAAGAAGCTTTTATTTCATTTAAGCCTCTGATGTTTTGACTCGTTCTATTACAGGAAACTGAATCTAAGTCTAATCATGTTGACTACCTTCTTTATTTACCATCATCTTTCAATACCTCAATTTCCTCACCTGAGAACAATGGTACTTAACCCCATGAATTTATTAGAATATTGAGGATTTTACATTCTGTAGTACATAACAAGTCTTTAAAATGTTAATTATTACTAGCATTACCCAGATATAACTCTGTTGCTGGATATAACTATAAAAGTCACCAAATTTATACTCTTATTGAGCTCCTGTGACATACACAATTCTTTCCTGTTTCTAGAAATCACCTAATTTATCCCCTTTAGGAATGAACACTGTCCTCCATTTTTTGTCCTACCCCCACCTTACCCAGGATGCACTGCCACAGAGAACACTGGGGAGGTCACCAGCAGCACATACTGAAGGACCACCTCCACCGCCTCTGTCTTCTCACTCTGTCACTCCTTCATTTCTGCCTGACTCTCTGCACTGTGCATCTCCGTCCATTTGCCTCACCCTTATAAAGTCAACTCTCTTTCCTATTGCTTCACTGTACCCTTCACGTGTCGATAAACATGTTTCCGCACCTACCAATATAAAGCATGATAACTCATGCCTCCCTGTCAATCTGACATACTCTTGCCCTTTTTTTCTCAGCAAAATGCCTGGCTCCCTACCTCTCCACTACGAGCCCCCACCAATACTCAGAAATTATTCGTTTGGAAACCAAAATCCTTCAGTTAATCATCATATTCACCTATGTTGCCAAGCCAGAAAGCTGAGAACCACATCGCATTCCACTTCTCCTTTATGTTCCAAAACCAATTCATCATTAATATTGATTTTAACATGTTTTTAAAAGTCACCCAACTTCTCTGTTGTTATTTGCCTTGTTCCAGTGGTCTAAATTCATGAATTAACTTCCTAAATGGGCTTTCAGTATTTCCCCCCCAAAAGCCAGACCACACATGGTTATAGAAGTGATCTTTCTACACTATAACTTCAATTGTATTATTTGCCGAAAATACACAATCTAGTTGGATTATTTCATCTCTTTAAAAACACTTTCATGCATTATCAAATTGAAATGCAGGTTCATGTGACAAAAACTCTTCCTTCAAACTCCACGCAAATGTCACCCATTCCCTGAAAGCTTCTGTGACCGGCCCATTTCTAAAGAATTAGCAACCCCTCCTGTGCAGAAGCGCAGGCAGGTGTCCATGCTGATACATCACTCATGCCACAGCCCACAGTGGTCCTTTGTCTACCGCTCCTTCGGGTAGGCCTAGACTTCCCTGCAGTGTCTACCGCAGTTACTTAGCTCCAGGTAAACACACAGGGAAAAAATGATGTAAAAGTTGCACAACAGTAACAAAAAGAGAAAATTATTCCTTCACACCTGAGGTTTTCAATCAAAAAACTCAGAATTTATTTTATAAAACATTTCCCAATTGTCCCAAAAACTACCTTTTCGGCAGGTTTTCTCTCCTTGGCACTTTTTTCTTCATAGGTATTATTTTAAATTCTTAATCTTAATATATATTCCATGCCACATTAATTTTTCCTAATCTTGATCCTTTGAAAATTTCATCCATGAAATTCCATCATTCATCAAATTGCCTGTCCTTCACCAAATTTCTCAAATTTCCATTTTATTCCTCAGAGCAGTATGAAATACTATTCTTGGTTTTAGTTTAAACATTTTTCTGGGACAGTATCATCAGATTTTATTATCATTTCATTCAAATCTGTGCATGTTTTGAGGGTATGTGTCTAAAATTCATTGTTCACTTAAACAGATTCACTATGAAGTCAACAGACTTTGCTGTGACCGATATTATACAACATTCTTCAGATTCTGAATTTACAACTTGGAGAACCATCTACAGGTTGTGAGTTTGGCCCATTCTGCTGGTCACATTGTATTAAGCTATTCATGTTTTCTCATCCTGCTTGGGTCTGCTTGTGTAAGAACATCAGCTGGAGAGAATGCTACCATCCGGGCTCTCAGACATATGCAATATATGGTTTGTCTGTGGATATAAAACATCTAAAAACTCAGTTATAATACTCATACATCAGAGGTCAGTAGCCAATATTTGTGAGTTGATAAATTCTCCCCTTAATTAATAACATTTTATGTACTTAAGATACCCTCTAATATGCATTTGAACGGAAAATTCTCAAGTGGATAATCATAATGACAGAATTCTTACTAATGATACTTGCAGGAAAACTGAAGATTAAACATTAAATAATTGCAATTAAGGAGATACACAAAATGTAAGATTGTTATCTTCCCAAACACTGAACACTGCAATTTCTTAACATGTAAGTGTTTAAAGGCTTACCACATCAAGGAGTATAAACAATAAATCGGGAAAATAAACATCTACGTTTGAAATTTTTTTTCATCTCTATTACTATCAAATACTCATTCCATATTCATGCCGTAATAGAGACTATCTCAGTTTTCCAAGGCTGACTAAATTATTTGGGCCGTCTATTTAGAATAGAAGAAGAATCAAAATACCTAATTATATGTTTAATTTTTAACATTTCAAGGAAGCATTTTTAGAATTACCATAAGTATTCACTGCACACCTGCAGTAAGTTGGGTAAAGAATTTAATTCAACGTTGCATTAAATCAGAAATTGAGGGGTGTGGTTATATTATGTGGATGACCATCCAAAGGATCACAAGTTGGCCCTGGTTCACTTACATTCTCATCCAAACTTAAAGTGTGAAATACTGTTTTGAAAATGGCTTAAAACTATCTTTTCTGAAAGACTACAGGACTTTTATTTTCTCTTTCCCACCAGACTATAAATGCTGGAAGAACAACCTGTCTTATGGCATTTTGGGCACACAATTCCCTTCTCAGCAATCAATTGGAAGTACAGAGTTTATGTCTGTTTGATTCCCATCTGTCAACTAAACAGCAGCAAGATCAAATCCATCATTCAATTTCTGTGGCTGTTTATTAGTTAGACGCTTGATTAGGACATGGAGAGAATTTCATTCCGACGAAGAAACTCAAGGTAGTAACCTGTGCTACAATGACGGCACATTGAAGGCTGGATGGATCAACTTCTGTTTCTTACTATGTGCAAGCACTAGTAACAAACTGCTATTAATAAATGGTATTTAAGTACTAGCTTAGGATGCGATCTTTGATGTTAGTTAAGACATGTTCAAAAGACTGCCTTCCCCCTAGACCGGGACAGGCAATTAGGAGGGAAAGGAAAAAAAATGGTAACAAAGTCTGTGCTAAATACTGCTACTGACAAACCTTATATAATCTAATGAGAAGTATTATGACTACAGGTGGTGGAAAAGTAGCATCTCTGAAAATAAAGTTGTGCGTATGTTTGCACGTACACACGCGTGCACACACACAAATATACGTGAGTCCTCTTACCCCTTGTGCATAGATTGCTCTTTAAGGCTGACCTAAATTTTCTTTCTTTATGTAAAATATCTAAACCGTTCTTGGTGTGTCAGTGAGCTAACATTTCTCACAGAGATGATACCGAATTATCTCACATTTTCTTTGTGTTATACCTTTGATAACAAGTTACAAGTGGGGGGAAAAAAAAAACCTACCTGCAAACAAGAAACCCCTGTTAATGAAATTCTGCATTGCAAAGTCAGTTCTTTTGCTTGGGGAAGAAACCAGACAGATTCAAAAGAGAATGAGATGGAAAAGCAGACTAGGGCCAACATCAAATAATAGTTTCTGTCACAACCTCCTTTTCTGCCACACAGAAAAATTCAAAGGCAAGCATTTTCACTCAGTCCAACGTAAGGTATGGCCACTACTGTGTCATTGCATTCGTCTTAGTTAACTTCCTTCAGTTTTCAAGGCACAGTGTACTCTCGTTCCAGCACCATCAATACCACTCAGAAATGGGTTAAAAACACAGATTCACAGAACCGACCACCTACAAATTTACAGACTGTGGTGGCTGTCTCAATGAAAAGAAATCTTCCACATAACTATGCTGGGTCATTGAAAGAGGTGGAGGAGGAAGGCCAGTGGGGTAGCTCAGTGGCACCACACTATCTGGCAAGAGTAAGGTGCAGAGTTTGATTCTTGGATTTTTTTAAAAAGGCAATGTGTGACTCTTGGTAATGTATTTCTCTAACTAATGCATTCTTCAAAACATATTAAAATAAATTATCTAATTCATTGTCAAAAGAGTTTACATGGGTTAGTAAAATGAGCAGGTTAAGAGTATACAATCATAAGATGAAGAAATAGATGGTTCAAAATTCCAGATATAAGTTCTATTAATTTTCTAGCACATATACTCTAAAATCATTTGGTAGCTTCAAATGCCATTTCCTAAGGTCAAACAGAAATTTTTAAATGTGACAGATTTTTCATAATGGATTCATATTAATTTCTTTATAATTTAAATGGTAAGATATTGATGACAATGCTCAAAATAATTAAAAATCAATGCCATATATTTAAAAGCTTACAGAAAAATGAAAACTGCCTCATGTAACAATGATGATCATATCTGGGGTATTTGATTACAATTTTAAATATTGGACAAATGTAAACACCTCTGTGAAATACTCCACAGTAAGTAAAGGGACTGCATGCCCAAGAATGGTCCGTGGTCCTGGGAAGAACTATAAATGTCAAGCTGTTGTTAAATTTTTGATGGAAGGAGAGGTCACTAAATTTATTTCTATTTCAAACAGGGGAAGAGGACACAAAAATTACAATGGAGAGCTCCTATCACCACTCCTAGCTATTTCTGTAGATAAGGGAAATTTTGAAAACGATTACCACATGACCACATGAATGGGGGATGTGTTAAACAGAGAAGAATGTCTTAGTTATACATTATGTACAAACAGTGACTGTCATAAACTAAACATAATAAAGACTCTTACCTTTAAAGGATAAGTCATGATTATTGTTATGCACACTAATTTACTGACATTGAGGATAAAAAGTTAGCTTTAAGTTGAGCAGACACTAAGACAAATGTAAAAGATACGTATCTATTCAGAGATGTAAACTATGAGAAGAGTTGGGATGGAGTTCTGTAGCAGAGCATATATTTAACATGACCTAGGTCCTGGCACTCTCCCACAACAGAAGAACACTAAGACAACAAAGAAAAGAAGAAGAGGAGGGGGGGAAGAGGTGGCCGAAGAGGTGGCTGTGAAGTAGATAAAGACAAAGGCAAAGACAAAGGCGAAGGAGAGGAAGGGGCTGGAGGAGGAGGATAAAGACAGCATAATCTTTAATAATTTATTCTGGCAGACAGAAGTGCCCAACATTTTCCACAAATATTTTCATACCACAGGTAAGGTATTTTAAGATGTCTCGGGTGTATAACAAAAACAGAGGCAAAAACCTTTGTGCAGAGCAACAGAGAGATCAAGATGACAGGACATACAATGAGCCTTGATTTGCAAAAGAAGACAGGATGGCCAATTAAATTTCATTGGTCCTCAATAAAGAATTCAGCCATTTACAAGCTCCTCCTAACACTCTGAGAACAATACTAAATATTTAGACTGTGTCTACAGAAGAAAGAAAGCATGCATCTACATGATAACGGAAAAGATATGCTTTAGACACGACATGAAAAGGACATTCTAAACTGGGTTACTTGTTAAGGATGGAATTTATTTTGTAATGAGTATTATGAACATGAGTTTTAGAGTAAGATAGATAAACCATCATCCAACTGTGGGCAATGAATATTCTTCACAGCCTTGTCATCAAGATTAGATATAAGAACCCATTAGCTAAGAACAGCAATACTGCTCACCTTATAAGTAGGGTGACTGTGGATATTACATAAGGTTCTCAGTTGGGCACATGTGCTATTTATTATTAAGAATCTCCAGGGCTGGGGATTTAGCTCAAGTGGTAACACACCTACCTTGGAATCACAAGGGCTCAAGTTCAATCTCCAATACCACCAGGGAAAAGGGAAAAGAGAAAAGGGAAAAGGGAAGGGAAGGGAAAAGAAAAGCAAAAAAACTCTCCAGGAAAATTTAAATCAAGTCTCTCAAATTTCAATCAAAACTTTATTACAAGCAATTCTAATCTCAATACCCGCAATCCTGTATGCTATCTCACCTCTTAACATCTCAAAGTTCCCACTTGGCCACTCCATCATGGAAACATGGGTAGGATAAGGGATAGATGCAATGAGGGTCATGAAGAAAATCTGAACTCGAGTCCAGATTCGACCGTGCACGCATTCAGTAACAAAGAACAGCCTCTCTTCCTTCCCGGGCATCTTCCAAACCAGGACAAAGGAAGACCACATGCGTGTACACCCAGGACCGCATCTGGCCGAGCACAGATATGCTGTTCTCCTCTTCCGACTTTCTCCCACATATTGAAAGAAATACTTTCCACTGTAGTCATGTTATTCCTTAAGTTTAAACTTAAACTGTGCATTTGTAAAAAACAAAAAGTCCCCAATGAAATGATCTATAATGCCATTTGGGCTAGAAGGAGACACGCTATGAATTCTCCCCAGGCCTCCTGATTATATAGTATATCCCGTAGAGGGCTCATTGTGTCTTCACAAACTCTGAGCACTCTTACAGATTTTCATTTGATTCTACCTGTTCATGAATGTCTAACTCTAGTAGACTGTAAGTAACTTGCAAAAAGAATGAACATTGGACATAAGTAGAGAAAAAGAAATAGTTCTGAGAAAGAGTACAAAGCAGGGCCATGTGATTCCTTAGATAACCAGCACGGGCCCAAAGCAGTTGCTGTGTCCTCTTGACTCCCTGTGATTCAGGTATTTCAGATGTTGCCTCAAAGTTTACTTTGCCAGCAAAGTCTACTCTAATTATTTCTTTTAAAATTATGTGCAGGCACACGTACATACATGTACACACAATGCATAAACTCTTACCGTTTTCTCCAAGTTGTATAATCTGCTGCAGTATAAATTACTTGTATTAGTTTTCTCAATATCTGTGTTCATCCAGTAGAGTGTAAACCTCATGGAGCCGGATTGGTTTTTGTTTTGTTTTGGTTTGGTTTTCAGGTCTTTTTTTATTATTATTACTTGTCATTCAGCAGAGAGCCTGAGATATCTAAGTGCTCAATAAATATTTTTATCATAAATACATTTCACAATACCATAGTGCTTGGAAGGACATATAATTCTGATGAATAAAAACAGATGCCTTCACACATTTTTTTAAAATCATATGTGATTAAGCTAACCTTTGATAACAGGTACCGACTCAAAATCATTTTCTATGATGCAACTGCAGTTTCAGTTTATTGATTAAGCCAATGTTGGTGACACAACTATAATCCCAACGCCCAGGTCTACAGAGGGAGACTGTCTCAAAAGAAATTAAACATATAAATACTATATGATTCCACTTATGTGAGGTATCTGAAGTTAGATTCAAGAAACAGTAGAAGGGCGGTTACCAGGTGCTGGGAGGAGGGCTGAGGAGGCTGATCTGTGTTATTTGATGGGGAGGGTTTCAATTAACTTTGTTCCTGCTAGGAAACTAACTAGATTTATCTACTATTGAATTATCAACATTTTATCCTTATGAATATGGTCCAAGATATGCTAAAAGTATCCACAAAGCCCCTTCAGACATAAGCTAAGGAAGAAAGGGTTAGAAGAATGGAAATTTCTCCACATCAACGTCAACAAGTAATCAGATCTTCTAACTAAATCTCAACATACATTTGACCAAGTCTATTCTTTTACTAATGACATCTAATTAATAAAAACCAATTCACCTTCATTGCCTGAACCATATTTGTGAAACTGGGACTATGTTTAATTGTTGGTAAAACTAAACTTTCCAAACAGAGGTAAAGATCTATACAAGATAGCAAATCCTGTTTCCTAAATAAGTCCTGCTCTTAACTTCTATATTTGAAACCTTAACAATGTGTTCACCAGACTTCTTGGATGGCTCTGATTTGGGAGGCCAATAGATGCTTTGTTTCATCTATGGAATAATCGGCTTAAGGAGTTGTAGTCAGATATTATTCATGTTTTCAAACCCATTTCCTATTTTGCTACTGAAATCACTACCAAGTGCACACTTCAGCAGGCACTAAAATAATTTGGGTAGTTGACATTCAATCCAAATTTTCTATGGAAATCTGCCAGATTTGACATCTGTGAGAAAGTGGGTAATTTTTATTATCCACAGAGAGCAAAAGCTTAGTTTGATATTTCTCTACCTCCACACATCTCCCCTCAGTGGAGCTGCTACCCACATACACACAACAGTGGGTAGCAAGGAAATTATTTAACCCTTTCGCTCTTGCCAAAATCTGGCCAATGTTCAAGGCTAATCTATTTTTAAGGAACAGGAAACAGAGCTAAAACATTTCAGAGGTTCGTGAGGCAAACTTTCTTCATTGTTTTCCTGAAATTTTGCCTAAAATTATTTAACTATGTTTTACCTATGACCTTCATACAACTAATTATTTCCAAATCCCCCATAATTTAGACTAGAAATTTAAATCAGAATTTGAAGTAGATTTTCTTTTCAGGGCGTTTTAACAATCTCTAAAAATATCTGACACTACACTATCATACTCAGAAACATGCTTTAAAATTGTCCAAAATACCATTTCTGATATATAAATTTTATTCCCAAAGGGTTAAGAATTTGAGTATGTTTTTAATACTGAAGTATTCTTTTTTCTTTAAAAGAGAAGCCTAGAAATTACAATATCCTTCTGTTATCTACTAAAATATTACCAAGATTTATACTGGAGTCATTTTACTATAATAAAACACAGACTTCCAAAATTACTTTATTAGAAATTCAAGTGGTTGAATATACCTCCAATTAAGAAATTAAAATTATTATAGCATCTGCTTCTGTACTGACAAAATCTAGAAGTCAGAAGAACACAAAAACATTGTAAATTATTCATTTTACAATAATAAAATGGTTAGTGATGTCTTTTTAAATGTTGCTCTATCATATTTCAAATATATATTCAAAAACTGAAAAGTAACAAACAACAGAATTATAAATAAGATCTAGCTCCTAAATCACAGAAGAAAATATAAAGAAGATATACCCTGCAGGAGCTAGAAGAGAAAGAAAGTAAAAATGAATGTGGACAAAATGCTGTGCTAAGAAATACTAACGCATCAGTAGGAAGATAAACATAAATTGGCATTCCCTGTTAGTAACAAACAAAAAAAAATCACGCTGGACTAGGAAACAAATTCAACAGTAACTTGAAAGGATGTATTAAAGAAATATTCAATATAAAACAAAGGAGGAGGAGCAAATACCTGCACAGGGACTTGATCAGGACCCTTGGGTAGGGCAAATACTATTTTCAAGACAGTGATACAAGGAAAGCAGAAGCTTGTTTCAGCTTCAGCCACATTTGGAACACAGTCAAGACCTTCATCTCTCTGGCATCAAATCTTACCTAAGTGTCCTTTACAACCATCAACGCACTAGCTGTAGTCTGACTACGCCATGTTACCTTGCTTCAGTGGACAGAAAACTTCCTAATTGTCTCCAAAGGCTCATTCAAGCCAAAGCTTCATGATATCAAGTATTACTTAAATCCATCTCCTTCAAGTTTCTATTTTTGCATACCCTGTGGTACACAAATGCGAAGATAAGGGAATGAAGTCATCCTTCAGTATCTACTGAGTAAGACCGACTCCTGCCTCCCGTGGGATAATAAAATCTGAAAATGCTCGAGTCCTGTGTCTGAAATGAGATAATAACAGCCTATAATCTATGCACACCCTCCCATGTTCTGTCAATCATCTCTGACCTATTGCAAAATATTATGTAAATAGATGTTCCATAGTTTGGGAAACAATAACAAGGAAAGTGTCTGTATATGTATGGTACAAACACAATCTTTCCTGAACATCTTGATCCTCTGCTGATTGCATCCACTGATGTGAAACCCAAAGATAAGGAGGAATGACTATGTGTACAGGTAACACACCCTAATCTTAAAAATGATCCATTGATTTTATTCACCTCCTCTTACAATGTCCTGTTGAAATTAGTGAAATCATTCCTTATAAAGTAACAAACTCACACAGTGAAGAGAGGGCGAACATTCACGGACAAGATGCAGCAAGTTATCTGAAAGATGGAGAAGTGACAGATGAAGCTGCCATGGCTAGAACACAAATACTGCTACAAGGGAGCTGCAGTACAGAAGATACTGAGCATCCTCAAGTAAACGACTTAACAGGAAACAGGCATATGAACAAAAGGGCTGGGTATAAGAAAAGACAATTCCATTACATGTTTACAAAATAAACCTCTTTATTAAGCAGAACATCTAGACCTTTGAAAAAAAAGAAGCAGGATGTGTGGTATGGAAATTGGCATCTCACAGTGAAGTCCTCCTGTTTGACTTTAGTAGTCTTCCAAGGTAAAACAGTCGAACTATATGGTATTTTTTATTTTTTAATTTAAATACATTTATCTTTCATTTTATTTTATTTTTACTGACAATTATGGCTATGTACGGGATACAACTTGAAATATTTATCATTTGTCTGTGACAAGGCAGTAAAAATCCTCTTTTAGCTGTCTGCAATGTAGATTATTCACAACAGACACCATATTGTGCAATAAAATATCTCAAATTATGCTTCCGGTTGAAACTTTACTCGTATGGAGCAATGTCTCCCCTTTCTCTGTTGACTTTCGAACTCATTCCTCTCGTGCCCACAAATTTACTAATTCTATAAATTCACCTTTTTCAAGACTGTTGATATGAGAGGGTTCACAGGACATGCATTTCTCAGTGCTTGATTATTTTCACTTAACACAATGTCCTCTAAGATCACCACGTAACTTTGGGGCTAAGTCAAGCCTCACATTTAGAACTAACCTAGGAGACAGATTTTCTCTTGCCTCAGTCTTAGAGATGATACACAGACAGATATCCTGTAATTTCTAAGATAAGTCTACAAAGCAAACAACAAGAGAAAATATATATCCTGTGAAAATTACTAACAGAAAGGAAGAGATTTTTGAAGTGAAGCACTAGATGATCAAAACAAAAACTCCAAGACCTGGTCATCTCCAAAAACAGAACAAGTCATCTCCAAAAAAGCAGACCAGTATCATCCCCAAAAAGAAAACAAACAAAAAAAAAAAAAAAAAAGAAAGAAAGAAAGAAAGAAAAGACACCACAATAAAAGCCAAAAAAAGAAATACCAGAACTATCCCAGAACAAAAGAAAAATAAATTGTATGAATGAAAAAATGATCCACAACTACAACATCAAGGTTAAACTTTAGAATACTGAAGATTTTTTTTTTAAATCTTCAATAATCACATATAGAGCAACAAATATATTACCTCAAATACACAAGAATTAACGTGGGATCTGCTTTTTAAGGGAAATTATGTTAGAAAACATCAAAACATGGAATTAAGACTCTGAAAGTAATTTTGCATTCTGAAGTTAAAATCAGCCACTCTCTGTTAACCAGCTGTGAGAGAGAATAACAATAGCTTCAGATGTGTAAGATCTGGGAAGGCTTACACGGCAACCCACTGAGAAAGGTACTGGAAACAGTCACTGATAGAATTCAGGGAACAACGGAGGAAAATCCAGAAAGGAAGAAACAGAGTTCCTAAAAAGCTAAGGAGAAGACAGAAGACAATCAGGGAGGCAGAGTCTTCAGAGAAGAGGACACAGTGAGAAGGCCAAACAGGTTGTAAATCTGAGTGATTATCACGGAGGCAGGTACTACAGCTCAGGAAAGCGTAACCATTAGAGTCTACACTACACATGTTCATCAATTACAACAAACTCAGAGAGCAGGGACAGCACTAGTATCCTCAATGTGCATTGGTTTATCTTTTAGAGTTCACCCATAGACAAATCACAGCAGGTACGAGGAATGGGAAAGAAAATCAATGAACGCAGGCAGTTAGGATAATACAGGAGTATTAACAGAATCAAAGTGGACATAGAAAATGTCCATTTTGTAATCAAGGGAAGCTATCTGTGATTGATTTACCAAAATGAAGTTATAGTTTGAAATTTGGAAATTCAAACTTATCAAAAGTCAACCAATATAAAGAAAACCCAAACAAATCAAAACTTGGGAGAGACAGTGAAAGAGTTAATGATAATGCACTTTGGAATCATGCTTCTTCCTGCTAATAAATTTTCTAAGAATATGAATATGAATCAGAGAATCCTAATAAAGTTACCACTAAAAAGAAAGTGGCAGATAAACTATCATATTTTTAAACAAATTTATAATCTGAATCATTTCTTAGAAAAACATTTTTATAGATGCTTACAGTTTGTGATACAGACAAACATATATGACCTGAACATCTGAAGAATTTACCTCTAAGGCAGGTATTAATTTTAAAACTCGCATTAACATGATGTTCGTAGGTGGTAAAATTGAATTTTAAAACATTTCCAAAATCTACTCCATGTTTAAACAAAGCCCCCCAAATGCTTAGTTTTCAATGGTAAAACAGTTCAAAATAGAAGTATGTATTTCCTTCAAGTGAAAATAAAATGTCTGAACACCCAAAAGTCCATGATTCTATTAATTTCACTTTAAAAAACAAGGCTGTTGGATTTCAATGGTTAACGGTTTTTGGTTGTTGTCAGTGGTAGTCTGAAGATACTCTCAGTGGAGATTTTTGGGCATTTTGCTATGTGTCTAAAATTCACCTGGTGTATAAAAAAGGGAAAATTTTCTCAGCAAGATCTTGTAAGTAGCTATTGGTATAAGAATCAACAACTAGATCAGCAATTAGATTTGTAAAAAATGAAGTCAATTTAAAAAATAAAAGGTAACTCAAAAATTCTAGCATTGATAATTGTTGAATTAATTGTTGGATTGTTTAGTTAAGAGAATACAGCTATTTGGGGAAATCATACTGCATGCCAAACTAATAGAAGTAAAAGAAGGCAAAATATAAAAAAACATAAAATTATTAGAAGAAGATTAGAAAAAGTATGTGATTATTTGTATTTTCTGAATATGGGTGCAACAGAAGAAATCAATGACTAAAATTCTATGTTTTAATGAATAAACAAAAATTTACACTGAGTTCATAAAAAGTCAAAAAGCATACAAATGAGTAAGACTACAGTTATAACAAATGTAAAGGAAATATACCATGTCAGAAGACTTCCATAAAAATACAATCTAGGAGAAAAATTGATGAATGAAGTGAACTGAAAATTCATGCAGGAAAAAAATGGAAATAAACATCTAAAACACTTAGCTTCACTCAAAAACCAAAGAAACATTACATCAAAACAACACAATACCCTATGCTGCCTACATTTTTAAAGCACTGTGTTAAAATTCTCACTCTTGGCACGGGGGATCGTCAACCTTGCCCCACTACACATTTGCTGAGGGGCCGAAGGGGCAATGCTTATGCTCTTCCATTAGTAATTTCTGTTCTGAAGCTCTGTCTTTAGGAAATAACCAAAGATATAAAAGAAATTTTACACAGAAATACCATTGGCAATACACTATGAGAACCCATATGGTCACCCGTAAAAGAGTGATCAAATATATAATGGGACATCATGTACAAAACAGTCCATCCACACAATAACAAACTATGTATATAAAAATTTTGACGCTCAAGGAAAAATTATATAAATCAGCGAAGTAATACATGCACTGTTTATCTCATTTATAATTAACATTTCAATTTTGCAAAAGAAATGCAGATTTGGATGAAAATCAGAAATCAATAAGGAAATTTCTCTGACTTTAGAGATAGGTAATTTTAGTTTTTCATTATTTTTTATATTCCTAATTGTGTAAAATGCAAAGAGTTCTAATGTACATTAAAAATATTTTTTAGGGCCAAGGATTTAGCTCAGTGATTCCTGAGCCTGTCTTGCAAGCACAAGGACCCAGGTTCAATCCCCAGTAACCACATACAACAATGGTGGGTGTGGAGACTCACGCTTACCAGCAATCAGTACCACATATCACAGTGCTGGGGTGTGGTGGCTCACACCTGTAATCCCAGCACTAGGGAGGCAGAGGCAGGAGGATTGCTGTGATGACGTAAGATTGAGGCTGAGCTCAAGGCCAGCCTGAACTACAAAGCAAAACGATCTCAAAAAAATAAATAATAATAATAATAATAATAATAATAAAAGTAAATAATTATTACATCTATAATTCACTGTCTATAGTTCATACTTTAATGCTATATATCCCAGTGAATTCTTTAGCATCATAAAAGAAAAAATTCTTTCTACCACCTCTACAATTTCTGAGGACGCCTAACAAATACAAACCATTACCATATGCAGCACATACCTTGAAGTTATTTTAAAGAAACCAAAAACAAGTCCTAGCTTCCTGCCAAATCATTCTCCATTCGCTAAATAATTCAAAAAAATCTGCATAAGAAGTCACGGCCTTTCATTTTATTGAAATAGTCATCATGATTATAGCCTTTATTGAATACGTAAGCCTGAGCTAAGCACTGGTATAAGAGCATTCCATGGATTAATGTACAGTCCTCCTGACAAGTCTCTTATCCCCATTTCACAGCAGAACCAACTGAGGACTAGAGAGGTCAAGTCATTTGTTTGAATGAGACAATGAGATTTTGAACCCACACAATTTGGCTCCAGGACCTACTTTATGCTACAAATATTCTTGGGCAAACTGAAATATTTAGCTAAATTTACATTAAGATAGGAGAGAGGTTTTTTTTTTTTTTTTTTTTTTTTTTTTTTAAGAACAGGTTCTGACTGGGAAGAGCAGTGGCATTTTGAAAATCAAGCAAGTGACATTTCAAAATTCAGGAAAAAAATAGTTACTCTGAATAAAAACCTCATTATATTTTCACTGTCCTTAACTTCACCTATAAAAATGCTTCAGACTAGGCACATTCTCTGTAGATTCTATTTACAACTGTCTGCTTTCATTAGCCAAGTTTTTAATGTAATTTCAACAGTGAGAATCTGGAATATTTTATCAAGTATATTTTCAACAGTTGCTCGTTCCAGGCTAAGAATACTGTCTTTTCTATATCCTGAACACTACAGTTTTTCTCTGTAGTATCATGCAGCTGACTGGCAGCTCCTAAATTTACACTGGGAAACAAATCATGAAGACGTAGCTTTTAATGTCAAAGTTCAGCATAATATATATCATCCAGTCATTCAAATGGGTAGCAGGTCTGAGGATGGGGAACAGGATGAAGTCAGTAAGATACGATCTCAGCATGAAAGAACTTCCATTGATGGCATCCTCTGAGAAAGACCTTTCAACACTCACTTAGGAAATTCTCATCCCTTACTTTCCATAGTCCTTACATGAGCCATCTTTCTTTACAACCTAAATGCTGGTGGCTAAAGAAAAAAAATGGAAGAAAACAAATTCCCCTCTCTATCAGCGGTACCAAATACAAAATGAAATGTCTGAGGGAATAAAGAGAAGAAAGGATAACCTATAATTACCAAATGATGAATATAATACTCATCTTTAAAAGAAAACCTAATTGAGCAGAGGATTCACACAGGATAGGCAAATAAGCCTTTAAGAAGGACCTCTAAGAGACAAAGTAAACTCTGTGTGTGTGTATGGGTGCGTGCGTGCGTGCGTGCGTGTGATTTTGGGTAGAATTAACTACCAAACTCACACAACTCAAGCCAGTGATACATGTGAATGATTACTGAAAGGAAACTATGAATCTGAGATGACAGAATTCTCTGTTGCAGTTAACAATTCCAATAGCAACAGGACCATCAAAAATGCAGGAGCTAACAGAAAGACATGCAATAATCATCCACTGAGGGTTCCAGAGCTTCTTTTGGATACATGGCTTTCAACACCTGAGTATATGCATAATGCTCACCTTCCTTTCTGAACATTTTTGATCAGATACTAGTTCTACGTCACAATTCCCAGAAGTATTATTAACACCATCATCCAGTTGACTGTCTCCATAACTCTGAATCTAAATTTTAAACAATGGGCCTCTCACAGTGCCTCTCTGCAGTTTAGGCTATATGAGTTCTTAACAAAAACATTCCCACAAAGTCATCAGTCTTCAAAATGACACTACCACTAGAGCAGAAAAGAAAAATCTTGCTACTGGCTAGAACTTGAAGGCAATGAAACTTTATGCAACGTGGTTTGCAACAGTCGAGCTGTAAATAAGTCACATAATATAAACTGTAGGTAGAGGTTTTGGTATTAAGAAATGATAGGGGAACTTAATTGGAAAGTGATGCACCAAAAATTCTGCATAAAAAGATGAGTTATTTCATCGGAACTGAAATGCGCTATGTTTCCTTTAAATTTAAAATTACAAAAGTAAAGCATTTTAAATCATTTCTTAAAGAGATATGAAAGATCCTTTGTTTTCTCTGGTTTTGGGAACTCATCTATAAGAAATGAAAAACTAATTTTTCGACCTAAATATCAATCCTAATGTCACTTGACTAATTTCCAATATTCTTTTAAGGCCTGTATATTTATAATAACTCACATTTCCAGAACTCTTTTATTGTTATTAAAGATTTTTACCTTACTAGTGTTTAGTTTATTCTATCATTTTCCATATTTATACAAATTACTTGAAATTCCTTGCATTTACCTTACGGTGTCTTGGAATGCTAAAGGGTTGAGATAGGAAAGAATTTCATTTCAATCTTATGTATATAAAATATGTGTGGACATGACTATTTCTCTTGTATGGTATAAAGTTAATGAGAGGCTAGGAATATAATGAAATACAGAAAACTGAAATAAATATATTATTATGCTTTGAAACTATAACAGAAACTAAATCTGATAGTCATTGCTTGACAGGGTGGTTTTACATTATGTTGTCAATTGACCAGAGTCATCTTCAGATTTTTTTCCAGGTTAAATATTCATTCTTACTTATCACAGAAGTGCAGTATTGATTACCAGGAGTACTACATACTGCCGAACAAACAGGTCAATTCCTCTGCTCTCTCTGAACTTATAATCTAATGGCAAAAAGAAATATTATACAAATAACCGATTTCCCCAATCTGGCTAGCCACTGAGAAAAAGTGTGGGGCACAGTGTGGTGGAGATATGGGGGCAGGAAGTACAAACTGGACCCCCTCTGGATAATCAGGATGAGATTTGGGGCAGGTCCTTAACAGGAGTCCATGGCCATGAGTATGACTAGGAGTAGCACCAAGAGCTGGAGCATTCTAGGCAGAATATACACTGTAAGCAAAGGCCCTGTGGTCTGAAGGACTTGGTGCCTACAGTTCAGAAAGTGGAAAATGTAAAGGCAAAGATACAAAACCACATGGGCAGCCAGGCAGGAAAACTGTAAGTGATATGAGCAGTGTAGGCACTTATTCTGACTCCAACTGGAGCCACTACTCATATACGGACAGACAGACCAGATTTATGTATATTTATGATCATTGGCTAAATAAGGAAAACAGAACACAGGAATGGTTGCATAAGAGGAAAATGTCAGAGGCAACCATGTCATATAATCTACATGTGCTGGTAACTGCCTAACTGGGGGGGTGGGTATGAAAGAAATGGATATTTGAGACAAGATAGTAATGAGACCCAGGGATGTTGTGATGTACCATGTAGGTTGCCCATCAAAATCAAGTCATTCCCCAGCTGGATGGAAAACTAGTTTCCAGGAGGTTACAACTGAGTCATTTTTGGGAAACAGAAATTGAGAGAAGCTGCCGTATCCAAGGGAATATCCTGATGTCTAGAAGTTGGAGGGGCAGGTGCTACAGTGCATCAGCCCATCTGGCTCACTGGGGGACACTACAGAAGAGCCTTGTAGGTCCCACAGGCCCCCACCCAATCTTCAGTCTCATCTCTTCTACATGTCCCCAGCCACCCTCTTCAACAAACTGTTCGCCCATAATCTCCCTCTCAAAGTTCTTTTCTGGGAAATCCAACCTAAAACAGCATTGAAACATTTTTCTGTTTGTTTGTTTTCAAAGTATTCACACTCATTACAGAACAAAGTACGTTGCAAGGTAATGTATTTATAAAACGATATTTTAGGATCACATAAGACTTGGCATTAAATTAAACAAAATAAGTTAAATGTTCCTCAGCACGACAGTATCTTATCAAAGCTTTGACTCTCCACTCACTACCCAGGGAATTAAAATCCAAAGGAGAGACCATCTTGACACAGTTAATCCACCTACAGAGTTTTCCTTTATCAGTTCCCCACTAACACTGGTAAACAGTGCCATATAAATACCCAGGACCCAAAGCTAGTGAACAAGATTCTGAATCTGGTATGAACCAGCAGACATTCAATGAGCCTGTCTGATCTATACACCAGAGCATTCAGCCCAGCGATTTGAGTACCTCCTTTCTGCTTCATTGGTCACCAATGGATTTTCTGTGAAGTTCAATAGAGTCCAGCACTCTTTTTAGCCCTCCTCTTTTGAGAGGATGGCTGAGGCTGTTTAAAGGTCTCACTGAAAAGGAGAGCCCTTTGATTTAGAGAACCTCAAAAACAAGACTGTATCAAGAGCACACCTTCTAATTCAGAGCTACACATTCACTTATTTTAAGTGCAGCGAGCGAAGTCTGTCTGAAGCATTTTTTCTTAGTTCATTTTTTACAAAGCACACAGCCCCACCGAGGCTGTTGGATCTGGGGAGAAAACTTAACCAGATCCCTAATCCAATGTATAAAATTAGTGTACTCGGTGTTTCTGGCTGTATTTGAGAAACTAAATAAATTTCTGCCATTTTTTTTATTTTGTTGCATGAATAAAACTACTAAGAAAAAGTCAATCTTAAACAAATGTCATAATCTAAAAGGGCTAATGCTGTCATGTAATTTTTAAAGACACTAATAATATACTTGAAACCCTACTTATAATGCAGTTTCAGTTTGGTAAGGTTAAAGATGGCGCAAAAACATCTGAACTTCTAAAAATTAAAAAAAGTTTTGATTCTGATATAATTATGACTTTTGTAAAAAAGCTAGAGATGTGATTGTAAGTTATTTTTTCTTTTAGATCAGCCTGACTCTTATTTTGCACTGTTAAGTAACTCAGAGAGTTAAGTATTACCAATAATGTATGTGTAGGCTCCATTGCCTTCACATCAGAATCTTCTAAAGAGATGAACTGGAAAAGTAAATGGTCTTCCATTAATAACAGGGAATATGCTAAGAGCCTCATGATGGGTACTTGAAACCATGTATGACACTCACTGCTTACTGAGTGTAGTATATAGCCTGTGTTTTGCTGTCCATACATATCTAAGACAAGGATTGACCTATGAATCGAAGACAGTAAGCTTAATAATCACCACTAACGAAATACATTAGTGATAACAATATATTAGAATAAAAGGTATTTAAAACTTAACTTTATTTCAAGAATCTTCAATCTGCTATTTATGGACGGAAGTTGACTGTACACAACTGCAGTCACTGGGATGGTGAGGGATGCAGTAGTAGGGACGAGTGAGTTTTCTCTTTCAGCTTCAAGAAACATCTGCATTAATATCTGCTTTCTAAATGATACTTATAAACACTGTTCAGAGGGCAACCCAGGAAATGAACCAAAAGTATCAGCAACAACCCAAAAGTAGAAAAGAAAAAAACATATAAACAGGTCTCAAACCCTAACTGCCAGATCATCACCAAAGAGGAATCTAGGGAACAAGGAGATGGAACAACTTGAAACCCAACCACAGGGACTACCTGAGCTAGAACCAAAGCAGGATCTAGGAAAAATCAAATCAGGAATAATCTCTCAGGCAGCAAGAGAAATAGTATCCATAGGGAAAGACATGCTTAGTAACACTACAGAAGAGATCAGAAGTATTAGGGAATTTCAGTTGACAAAGGAAAGGGCATCTCATAAACAGCTTCAAACAGATTTCTAGGAGATTAGAAACTCTGCTGAAGGTTTATGGAATAGAATAAATGAATGTGAAGACAAAATGCCAGACATAGAAAACAGGCTTGCAGTCAGTGACCAGGAAAACAATGATTTCCTGAAAATACCAAGGGATCATGAGAAATCAAACCAGCAGCTGCTAAATGGTGCAAAGAAGACTGATTGGAGTCAATGAAGTAACAGGAGATAGTGCAAAAGACATTAAAATAACTGTTCACAGAGGCAGTAATAGAAAACTTCACAGGAAGGGGAAAAGAATTTGACATACGTATAAATAGGCATAAAGGACTTCAACTAGTCATAACCTACAAAAAAAAAAAAAATCTATACCTAGGCATAATTAAGATTCCAGAAACCCAAGTGAAGAACAAAATACTGAAAGCAGTTAGAGAAATGAAATAAATCACATACAAAGGAAAACCTTTCAGAATCATAGTAGACTTTTCAACACAAACACTCAAGTCAAGTAGTGCCTGTAGTGAATAATTTGGAGCCTAAACAAAAACAATCTCCAACCCAGATTGATGTACATTGCAAAACTATCTTTAAAATATTCAACGTTCCTGGTCATTCGAAAGATGTAGGTGAAAACAACACTGAGATTCCGCCTCACTCCACAAACAATGGCCACTATTAAGAAATCAACCAGCAACAAATGTTAGTGGGGCTGAAGGGAGAAAGAAACCTTTTTCCACTGCTAGTGGGAATGTAGACTGGTGCAAGCTCTAGGGAGGTCAGTGTGAAGATTCCTCAAAAAACTAGGATTATATGGGGCCAGGGAGTTAGCTCAGTGGTTCTGGTGCCTGTCTTGCAAGTGCAAAGGCCCGGGTTCGATTCCCCGGTAACCACATAACAATACTGGGTGTGGAGACTCACACCCAGCAGCAACCAGTACCACATACCACAGTGCTGGGCGTGGTGGCTCACGCCTGTAATCCCAGCACTCGGGAGGCAGAGGCAGGAGGATTATGATGTGAGTTTGAGGCTGAGCTCAGGGCCAGCCTGAACCACAAAGCGAGACCCTGTCTCAAAAAACCTAAAAAAAAAAAAAAAAACACTAGGATTATAGCTCCCATTTGACCCTGCTATGGCCCTGATGGGTATATTCATGGAAGAATTAAAAGCACCATACCACAGGGACATATGTGCATGCATGTTGATAACTACACGGTTTGTAACAGGTAAATCTTGGAAATAGTTCAAATGCCCATCAACTGGAGACTAGATAAAGAAGATGTGGGTTTGGTTATTTTTGTTGTTTTTTTTGTTTCGTTTTGTTTTGTTTTTTTAATAACATGGACTATTACTCAGCCATAATGATAAATTAGAAACTTTTATACCAAAATGCATGCACTTTGAAGCCATACTCATAAGTGAAATAAATGGGACAGAGATCTGTAAATACTACATCATTTTTTTAGTATGAGAAACTGAAGGTATAAATGGACTCCAAAATGTATGATAGGTACTGTGAAATTGGAAGAAAATGTTCAAAGGGAAAGGGGAGCACGGAAAAGCAAAGAAGGAAAAAGAAAAACTTTAATGGTTATAAAAACACAAGCTTATATATATATGGGGGATTGTGGGGAAGAGAGAAGAATGGGGGAAAATGAAAATCAAGATGCATCACATCCAGGTACAAATTCTCAATGATGAATGTGATCAGGATGCATATCTAAAACATATCAATAAACTCAATAAAAGGAAAAGATTTCTAAAATAACTGCTTCCTTTGGGGATCCAGTCTCCACAGAATAGCTCTCCTTTTGAGAGTAGTTACCAACTCAAGGGCAGTTTCCTGAGAGAAGTCTTGGCTCCTGCACCCTGGCAAAATCACTTCCCCCTTTAGAAGGTGCAGCTCGAAGGGCAGCGGTAGATTTCTGACAATGTTAATCGCCATTTTAATTAGTTCCTTGTGTTAAATTCCCTCAATAGAGCTATCTGACATGAGCTTAGCTGTGCTGACTAAACTCCAACTGACCTATAGTGTATCCAAATACCATCTTAAAACTAGGTTCTAATTCACTACTACATATCATTTCAAGGTTTTTCTAATTCTTTTGTCTAAAACTCATGGAAAATTTCGAATTTTAAATATAAATAAATACAAACATACATGCATAAAATGGTTGCTAGATTCTCATATTAGTTCATAAACTTCAACTCACCCATAACATACCCATAATGAAATGTTTTCGGGGGTCCACTCCTGATTTCTCTTCACTTCTTGCACTCTCTCTTAGTGACCTCATGTGAATTTCTATTCCAGTTCTTACTCAGATCTTCACCTTCAACCTGGACTTCTCTGCTGAGATTCAGAACTCTATTAACTCCCTTTTCCCCACAGACATCTCCAATTTGATATCTTAGGTGCAACACAAGTTTATTTGACTCCCAAATGGATTGGTGATATTCCTCCAAACTTCTCCATCAGTAGTAGATATGCTGTTAACATCCTTCAGACTAGTAAGGACAGAAACTTAGACATAACCTTATAATCTCCTTCCTTCATATCCTATTTGTTGCTGGTTCTCCTCAATTGTAGACACTTAAAATTTCTTTAATGTATTCCTCTGGCTAGTGCCTCATACAGACTACCTCAACAGCTTCTTAACTGACCTTAGGCTCCTCCATTGTGCCACACAGTGTAACCAGTGATCTATCTAACTGAAAAACCTGACTAGGCATCTATTTGATTTTTATTCTATTAAGGATTGTCCAGATCAAAGTTTTAAAATGGCAAATTAAAAACTCTGTGTGTCTGCTATCTAATTTTCTAGCCTCATCAATTCACAAAAGACAAAATTCCCTTTGGCCACATAAAACATGTCAACCCACATGTTACCTAGTGCTTCCTTCATACCACCTATGTCAATGCTTAGAACACTAACACCACTTTGTTAAACTATCAATTCTTCATTGTCCTAAAAGCAAATCCAACATGCATCTCCTTATGCATCATAAAGAAAATGTAATGAAGTAAGACATTTATTTATACCATGATCTAAAATGTCATATGAAGTAAGTGCTTTACTACTGGCTGGTTTCTTCCTTATTGTCTTTGTCATCTTCTGCAGCCTAGGACAGGTCTGGCTACAACACTTCTCTTTAAGTTCTTCTGTTTATGGTTCATCTTCTCTACTTAACAATCTTGGATAACAGTTATAATATCAAAACAAAAGAGATATAGAGTAAACCAGCTTGCTTCTTAGCTCCCACATCCCCCTAGCCCCAACTCATGTTCTTCGTATTAAGGTGAAGAAAAGAAGAGTTTTTAAAAAAAAAGAAATTACATGGAGAAGTCTAGATGACACATATGGATATAACAGACACATATAAATTAATTAAAATAAAAATAGATACAATGTATGCATGTTTCATATCCATGTGGAACAGACCTAGAATATGATAATATCCAGTTTTATGTGTTTATTTTGTTCCCAGCAATGACATCTGTACATTTGGTCTCATTCATTGTTATGTCCCCAAATCCCAAGGACAGTATAGGGACATAACAGATATTTAAATATGTACTAAATGAATAACAGAATAAATATTCCTGCCTAAACAGAAACTGCTCCAGTTCAGTCACTGGTAAGAAAATCTGAGGCACTGATTTAGAAAGAAGGATCCAGGGCAGAAAGAGGCAGTGCCGGAGGTAAGAGAAGCGATGTCGTAGGCAAAAACTTTCCACTGTACATTGTGCAAGTTAGTGTTTGCAAGAAAAAATGTCAGTGGTACCTAACAACTAGATGGCTTCAAAATTGATGCATATAAGGTAAGTGTGCACGCTCATCCATGAAATGAAAATCAGGTGAAACAAACAGTGCCTTAAAAATCTCTTCTCTGTAAAGTTCCTTCTTCCTTCCATACCCTCACTGCTACCTGCCAGCTCGTGATTGGCATTTGACACTGAAGGGCCCAATGTGGGAAGCAGTTCTAGCCTGAAGGAGAGGGTCCCTCTCCATGGAGAGGTCTGGTCTTTATTTTCAATCCAAGGTGAGCACTGAAGACCACTGTGCCCTTCCCACCACACTACACAACAATGTGACAGTTAAGATGTACCATGTAGTGGTAAAAACCCTCAATGTTGAATATAATCATAATGTATATATAAAATGTACCAATAAAATCAATTTAAAAGAAAAAAAAAAAAAAACACAAAGCCACTGAGACCGAAAAGTCCTGACTTATTCAAGTGCCCAAATGAATCTATAGTTTGTATCTGTTATATTTAGTACTTCTCAACCTAAATGCAATTTACCAACTGCAAGCAATGTGTTGGGTGGCCTTTTTGAGGGGACACTAGCATACTCTGAATGACTAAACATTCTGACCAAGGTCAAAAATGAAGTACAAAGCAAAGGCTTGTCCTTTAAAAGGAAAACTCGGGAGGATGTTGATTCTGTATCCAATCACTGAGCACATTATTGAAAATGTTCTCTTATCAGCAAATAAAACCAACCGGCCCCAGGTTATACTTATAAAATGGAAACCTGGGCTGCTTTTAAAGCCCATCGAATTCATAGAAGACACATATCAGGTGGCATAATCATCTTACTCATGGCTGAGAAAAGGCTTCTCTGCTCAATGCACTATGGTCCTGCCCAGCCACGCTTCCCAACCTGGAGTGGTCAGTCATAACTCCCGGGGCAATGAGGTGACTTAAGGGGATAACAGACTTGCATGAATGAAACAGACCACAGCCCAGCTCAACATCTAAATGCACAAAACCCTTCCAGTGACGCGGCTGATTTCCCACTGTGCAGCTACGCAAAAACTATTTCCTGTATTCACATGTTAGTTGGATCATCCAAATAATAAAAAACCTCAATGAAAACAAGACCAGAGGCTTTATATCCCTGTGGCCTGTGTTTGATTATTTGAACTAGCAGAAGTAGTTTCAATAAGACTATGACTATTGATACTGCAAGTAGAAACACACCAAATAAGTATGGACAAATCTGAAAGATTTACTCTTACACAGTCATCCTAGGACCCAAAGAACTTGAAAATACTACTACACTCCATGTCCTCTCCATTGAAAATTCTCAAAGTTCTTTATTTGCATGTGAATAAATTCTAGGTGTATCCCTACTTCACTAAAGACATCAATGGAGCTATCATGGAGGAATCCAGGAGAGGGCCTTCTTATCGAATACCCTCGACCACACCACACCATCTGTGTCTGATGCTCTGATCCAGAGCAGTAATGGTTCAGCAATGTTATACTCTAACTTCTGACATGTCATAACATGCTTCAGCTGACATGTCATAACATGCTTCAGCTTACATGTCATAACATGCTTTAGCTGACATGTCCTCCCTCTTTGAATACGTTTCTGCCTTTCTTCAAAATCAAAGTCTCAGTCCTCCACACTCAAGTCCTTCCGCTGAAATGTGGGTGAATGAGTATCACTAATACATAAAGGAGAAATTTTCCAGAATTCTACTCATTATCACAGAGAAATGCTAATGAAAATAATTAAGAAATACCAAGTAAAAGTCTGAAAGAAATGTTGAACCATGTTGAAGCTTGATGACAGACAGCAATATTCCAAATTGGATAAAAGTTCCAAATAAATAAATATGCAATAGAAAAATACAATGCAAAGTACACCACAAGCACAATAATTCTATTTGAAAGTATATAAGCATATGTTAAAATTATTAATACTTTATTTTGCAGTGTTTTAATTTTTTAAATGATAAATGTTGTATGTATTTATAGTATAAAACATGATGCTTGGTTGTAGATATATATGATGGAATAGCTAAATCAAGCTACATAACATGCACACCTTCTCACATATTCATTATTTTTCTATGAGGATAACTTACAAATTAATTTAAAAATTTCAAGAGCTAATAAAACGTCACTTAACAAAAACAATATATCCTAATGTTTTGTTCGGTGAACATCATAAAAGATCTAAACATGAGCCTAGATAGTATACTGAGTAGACAATGATGATACACAGTTTTTGAACATGATGTAGCTATTTTCCTCAGGGCCACGATGCACAACAACACGAGATTCAATAAAGAGATGCAGTAAGTGCAAGATTCATGAAGCTCAGGCCGGGGATTTAGCTCAGTGGTTCCAGCACCTGTCTTGCAAGCGCAAGGACCCAGGTTCAATCCCCAGGTAAACCACATACAACACTGGCCGTGCACACTCACGCCCAGCAGCGATCAGTACCACACACCACAGTGCCGGGCGTGGTGGCTCACGCCTATAATCCCAGCACTCAGGAGGCAGAGGCAGGAGGATTGCTCTGATGTGAGTTGGAGGCTGAGCTCAGGGCCAGCCTGAACCACAAAGCGAGACCCTGTCTCAAAAAAATAGATTCATGAAGCTTGTGCTGGGGGAACGTGGCAGATTGTTTTAAGTAAGCTATTTATAAAAAATAAAAGGGGTAGACTTCATAATAATGCCTAAAAAAGTACAGTACATAACATCAGTACATATAGGACATCAGTGACGAAGTCATTTATTATCATTAGCACACATTATGTACTACACATAATAGCATATGCTATGTGTCTTGGCCACAAGTACTGCAGTGTTTCCAACAGCATTTGCCACAAATACATTAGTCAGGCATTGCACTGGGACTTGGTGATGATGAGGACGTCAGTAACTGAGAGGAATATTTCAGCTCCACTACAAGGTACGACACTACCCCTGGATACACAATCCATCGATGACCAAAATATGGTCATGGAGCACATGATAGTCATCAGGATGTACAACAAATCTTTCGACATCAGTTTTTTGTACTCTACATAGTTATCGTACTCACCAAAAAGAACAGAAAACAAACAAACAAAAAAAATGAGTGATGAGGATTCAAGGATAAAAGACATGGTTAAAATTTACCAACATACACTTCTGGGAATATACTTAAGAAAGTGTATTTATATGATAACATCTGCCACTTTGATAAACTTTTAATTCTCTATATTAACAGATCTAGGCTGTGACAGCAGTTTATACCATGTGTTATGAACTGACACAACTACGCACAGTGCTAGACAATTTTCATCACTTTTACCAACACTAATTGCTTAAACAATGGCCTCAGAGTCTCTGAAATCATTGTAGGAAGGACTAATGAAATGAACTGGCCCAGAAAATGTCCAGAGGTGCTTCGAAGAACTTTCAAGTATGAAATGAATGCAGCATGTAAGTGGTGGCTCTTTGCTTTTTAACTGCAGCACACAGAAAAAAGAGAGAGAGAGAAATACTTTCAGGTGAGAGTCACCTCAGAGATAATGCAGTTCGTGCAAAAATAAAAACTCATCAACTTGGAACATCACTGAACAGTCTTTCAATGAGGCTTTGCACATTTAAACTGTGACATAAATAAGTGTGCCGACTACTAATTTTGAAACAAAATGGATCCTTCTCAAAACTTTAGAATTTCCTAAACGCAAAGGAAATAGAGCCAATATGTGATGATAATACAGCCCAACCCCTTCCACGTCTACCGGTCCTTCCCTGATTAGCTCTTCCATCTCTTCCAAGCTCATCATGTGCCACTATGTTGCTGCCCGACGATTCTCCTTCATGCGAACATACCCAGCTTGCTCTCAGCTGAGGACTGCACATCTCCAGGACCCCTTCCAGGGGAGAGCTCTTTCTCCCTGCCCTTACACAAAGCCGGCTCCACATCTCACAGCTGTCTCTGCCCAGCAGCTTCTCTAGTGCGGCTCTTCCCTTTTCTCAGTCCTTCTCTGTCACATAATTTCCCATATTTGCTTTAAAAACTTCTAATGTGGCAAAATGCATATAATGTAAATTAACACTTCTACCATTTCTAAACATGTGCTTCCACTGTGTAACGTACGTCGATATTGCTGTACACCCATCTCTAGAACTTTTCCAACTGGTAAACAAACGCTGTACCTACTAAACAAGATGTCTCTTTTTGCCTCTCCCTTCCAACCTTCACAACCACTATTTACATCCTGTCATTATGATTTGGACTACTTTAGCTACCTCATGGAAAAGGAAATGTATGATGAGGCTCTTTTTGTGACTGTTATTTCACGTAGCACAATATCCTCAAGTGTCACTCCTCTGGTGGCACATCCCAGAGGCTGAATTCGATTCTGTTGTTGATCCACTTACACATCAATGGACATCTGCGCTGCTTCTGACTGTCGTAGATCATTATTTTACAAATGTGAATGTACAAATGTCTCTTTGAAACACACAAAGAATGGGACTGCTGGATCATATGAGAAATCACGTTCAACTTTTTGAAGAACTATCATATATTTTGTTGTTTTCCTTAGCAGCTATAGCAGGAGCTCTACATTTCTCCGATCCTTACAAATTCCTAATTCTGTTGTTTTGTTTTTGATCGTAGCCACCCTGATAGGTGTGAAGCAGTTCTTCATTTCTTATTTTAGTACAGTATCTGTATTTTTAAATTCATCTTCTTATTTCTTACTGGGATAGTTTTTAAGACACAACTGTCAAAGAAGATTGAAAAAACAATCTAAAACTGTGACAGATTATTTCTGAAATGATTTTGGTAGAGCATGTAATTAAAACATGGAACAGAATCAATTAAAATTTAACATCCTATTAATTAAGCTCTGGCTATTCTAAGTCTTTCAAATTGCACTGCCAAGCTGACAAGGCTTTTGCTTATTCCTTATGTAGGAATTGTAGAATTCAGGAGAACTCAGCACAGACGGCTATCTGTTCACTATTACGTGTTCAAATGACCTTTGGCTGGCCATTTAATATGTTACTTCAGTAAAAAATACAAATAAGAGAATCAATTGATGGGTATGATGTAATACATAGTATATATGTGAGCACTAAACACTCATGTTTGAGACACTGAAAATATTCAGTAAATGGCAGATATTACTTTTGATGCATGCAACTGATTATCCCTAAGTTCTACCATGCAGATTGGAAATTTAAGTACTACCTAATATTTCGCATATGTTTGGACTAAGTTAAAATCAACTATATAAACCTGTTTATTAGCTATGATATCCCACCTTGTCATCCGTATGTCTATCCAGAACTTATTGAACATTATACACCCAGGCTAGCAATGGATACACACAACAAAATATGAAAAATATTTATCTATGATATTAAATGTGTTTCCAGTTAAAGGGACACCTTGTTCCTCAATTCTAAAGAGGATTCTACAAGGATATTCCAGCGACTGACAGAAAGAGTTAAGAAACTGGGTGGTATTTTGAAATCTTTTCTGTGTAAGAAGCAGTACCAGATCATTAGCCGCTTTCACGGAAGCAGTGAATTGGAGTAGTCTTCAGGTACCTAAGTTGAAAGAACAGCTTAATTCCTTTCCACTATACTTAAAGTATCATTTTTATTGTTATTAAAAATTGCTAATGTCAACTGAATGAACATGCTACTCAATTCACAGCAGCCCAAACTGTTAAGGTAAGAAATTATAATGATTAGTTATTAGAATGAAAACCATTACAAAATACAAGGGGGAGTCACAGAGCAACAACTAGATAATTTCTGTCTAACTATTGGGTAATTAATGCAGTAAGAAAATAACATGTACATATTGGAAATGAAGAATTATAGATTATTCGCACTTTTTTTCTTTCTGTGGCAATTAAATTAAGTATCTTTGATTTCTCACCTGTTACCATGGTTATTTGCAGTGATCCAGGTCATTAATGTCTTGAATGTAATAGTTACATTAAAATTACAGCTCTTTCAACTTTGCACAAAGATTCTAAAGGCACTGGGAAAAGAAAGCTGCTGTCTAAAGGGAAAAGAAGCTGCCTGTTGAATAAAACTATTTAAATATCTAAAAAGCCAAAAAAAACAAAAAAACAAAAAAACCCACATGTTGTTCCTTTCTGATTTTCTCCAAGAGTGTCAGATCTGGAGATTTTTAGTACTGTGAGATTTTGTTAGCATATGATAGTAATGCTTTCACCACAGTCAATTCTACTATACTCCTAAATTGCTCTGTCTGTTAATCTTTCCCCTCAGAACTTGGAAATAATTCTTTCTTTCTACCTCATGACTGAAAACTTTCGGGAAAGATCATACATGATTTGATGAGAAATGAATACAGAATTAGTTTTCAATTCTCTCTCGCTCTCTCTCTCAGAAAAAGAAAACAAAACATGGCATACTGGGTCCTAGTGGGGTTGTGACAACTGAGCCCAATAGGCTCATAAGTACTGTCTTTGGAACTAGCCGTCATACTGGCTAACTGTGTAAAAATCAAGGTTCTACTTTAATGATGAATTTTCTAGCTGACGTCTCTTTTCAACAGTTATTGGACTCAGATAGGTATTAGTTCATTTAACCATCCGGTGAAGTTCTGACTTGTCTAGGCCTTGATGTTCCATACCTCAAGGCTGCATCTTCCACTTGCTTCTCTTCTTAGATATTTCCTACTACCTGTTCCTATCTCCTCTCAAGCATCTCCCTAACATCTGCAGCATCGGACAAAGAAGACAAATTGAGACATCACCTCTCTGTGGCCAAGCCCTGTCTATCAGCTCTTGACCACCTGTAGGCCAAGGGCTGAGACTCCAGCGGCAGGACATGATCCATGAAGCAGAGTCCATGGAGGAAACCTGCACAGCCTCCTTGGCAGGAGTGCTCTCTCTGGACAGAGAATGGTGAGGTGGAGGGAATCGGAGCACATCTACAATGCAAGTCTCATGACCTTTTCACCTGCTCAAGACCAGGGACAGTTGGGGTAGAGACAAGGAGAGGGTCTACGAGTTGCATAGCAGGGTGTCCAGTTTCCCTGCTAACAGCACTCTATGGAGAAAGAGATATCACTGGAAAGTATATAAAAATAAGTACTTGCCATTTTAATGCCATATCTCAAATCAGTCCCAGCTCTATAGGCTGCGCTTATCACCAAGACCTCATATCAATGTGTCAAGTCAAGATAAGAGTCTTGTGCACTCATATACTAGGTAAGATCTGAGATGTCCGTTCTTCCCTGAAGTAACTCTTTTACTTGAACAAACAAAGCGTTCCGGAAAATGGAGTATCATTTCCTATCAGGAAATTCTGAATGTGCCTCTTCTCTACTCATTTTCTTCCTAGAAAGTTAGCAGAAAGATTTCTTCTGGAGAGTCGCTGCTTTCACTACTCTTCATCTCAGAGAAGCACTGAAAGGGTCTGAAGCCAGCAGTGCAGACACTGCTGGGACAGAGGATGGGACACAGCAACAAGATGAAGAATTATTACTCAACACTGAGGGACAGTGATGACATGTCCACGGACTGAAGGCCTGGGAGAGTATACGTTGTGGGTGTGTGTGTGGCGGGGGTTCCCCCTGCGTAAGTCTGCACCTTCCTCCCGCTGATCCATGGAGCCTTGATGCTCAAAACATTTCTGCAGGAACAACTACACACTGAACACTGAGAAATCAGACCATCGTTTAGGAACCAAATAATCTAGATCGTGATCTTAGGGACTAGATTACATTAAGCATTGCGCTCATATCAAAGGAAAGATGGTGACAACATCTCTGACACCAAATGCAAAGTCTTGTATAGGAGGAACACGTCACCGGCAGATCTAGCCCTATTGGGGGCATCAGAAAAGCTCTAGAGGAAATGTTGTTTCAGGTGGTCTGGGGAGGGTAGTCAGAGACAAAGTTTTCTAGACAGCTGAAGATGGCTGGGAACACACCACAAGTGAAGCTGCAGAGGGGTCAGTGGGCCTGGAAGCTGAAATCTGAGAAAGGAGAGAAGATAAACAGCCCTGTGGTGGTTGGTCCCTCAGGCCAGGAGATTGAAGCCAGTCTGCATTCTAAGAACAACAGAAAGCCACCGAAAAGACTGTGATCAGATTCGCATTTTCCACATCTCCAGGGGCTGCTGCAGCTGAGGGAAAAAGCATGTCACAGAAAGGCTCTCAACTGGGAGGTTGCTACAGAATCCAGGCGAGGCGGCACCTTGGCCCAGGACGAATGGTGATGGAGATCCACAGAAGTGGACAGATGAGCAATATGGTGCTTGGTAAAATCAAACCAGGACAACACAGAAAAGGAGAAGGAGGGTGACTCCTGCTGTCTGGCTAACACAACAGGATGTATGGTGTCAACATGTAGTAATAATATATGAGGACCAAAGAAGAACCGGTTGGGTGAGTGGAGAGGGATCAATTTATAGCTTAAGCACTGAAGTGCACAGCGGTAAGTTTTCCTCTTACTGATTAAGTTTATATGACTGATATCATAAAACACAGGGTCTCATCCAAAATGCTTAAAGCTAATTGGGGGAAAGAAGGGAGAATCTTTTTCTACCAACTCAAAGTAAGACTAAAAATTATAGTCATTCTTCTGCACCAATGAAGGACGAGCTCTGGAATCCTCCATGAATATTACACTGGAGTTTAATACACAAGCCCCTTCCTCAAATGGCAAAGTGTTTACACAGAGCCTATCCACATCCCCCAGCATGTTCTTTAAATTATCTCTACATTGCTTATAATAACTCATAAAATATAAATGCTGTACAAATATTTGTTATAGTGTAAGGAATAATAAGAAAGAAGTCTGAACACATTCAATATAGACACATAATCTTTTCCCAAATAGTTTTGTCTAGCTGGTTAGGTTAAGTCCATAGATACAGAAACAACAAATACAGAGGACTGAGAACAAAGAATAGCGCGCATGCGTGCGTGCGTGTGCGTGTGCGTGTGAGAGTCTGTGCGTGTATGTGTGTAGTTCAGCTCAGCTAACACTGTTTAAAACTTCAATAATGTGGTAGTCATAAGATTTTAGAAACAGGAAGGTCACGCTACTTGTACACAGTTATAAAATCTTGTCACCCAAACCATGTGTTTAGTTCTAACGTTACTTGGAGAGTGAATGATTACATGGAAATAAGCCATCTTTTCACTGATAACCACCGCAACGCTCTTTCAAAGGCCAGGACAGTGAGGGTTTCAGCCTGGCAGAGCACTGACATCACCGGAGGGACTGAGGGCTGGCACATGGAGCATGTTTTCGGTCCGGTCTATACAGATACTCAAGCAGGCAATTTGAGGGGAGACGAGGGTCTAATTTTTAAATATTTTCTAGTCAGTATGAGGGTTGGTCGGCTTCAGGGTGCACCATGTTTAATACCCCAGACTACCTTTCCTTGGACTACTGTGTCAGACTTTTAAACTGATCTTTAAAAAACAATTGGTCCTCATCGAGCACTTCCGGTTCCTAAGGCAATCAGAAGTGTCTGTTATGAAAAGTATTCATCACTGATGTGAATTCAAAGATTTCAAATGCAAAGTTTGACAAAGAAGGAAGTGGTAAGAGGCCTTTCTAGTTCTGCGATGAAATAACTTATTTCTAGTACAAAAAGATTCAATATAAATACTTCGCTTTTATAAAATAAAATTCCCTTGGCTGGTTAAGATTTTCCTGGAAATTTAAAATAGTTCAGAACTTCTAAAAGCAAGATGTCACATCTAGGTATTTCATGTGGAGTGTGTGTGTCTGTGTCTGTGTGTGTGTGTGCACGTGCGCGTACGCGCACATGCATGTATGTACAATAAAGACGAAACAGGTCAAAAATGAAATAAGGCCATCATATTCTTTGTTGATTGTAAAATACTTGAAAGGATGAAAGGAAAGAACATTTTATATGTAAGAGTAAACATTTTCATATAAACACCATTAATAATGCATAGAAAATACAAACAAGATGATAAACAGTGAATGAGAAAAATGGAGCATTAGCAATAAACCATAAAATAACACTTTACATATTGATAATGAAGACCTCAATGAGAGGAATCACAGAGATCAAAGTAAAGTAAGGCAATGATGACTGATACGAAGGAAAGGAGGGAGGCACAGCGAGGTAGGTGGGGGGCCAGCACATCCGGCTGCTTCAGAAAGACGAATATGGTGAGTTATTTTTGTCTTGACTGGCCATTATGCCACAGAAACATACAAATTCTTTCCCTGTTTCTTTCTTTTCAAATTCCATAGCACCTTTGTTTCTCCGTGCCTCCTCCTCCTCCTCCTCCTCCCTCTCTCTCTCTCTCTTTCTCTCTTGGTGGCCATTAACTACACTGACAGTTTGACAGGCTGAAATAAGGAAATAAAACACTTAAACATTGTTTCCTGATGTATGCATTCATCTTTTCTGCCAAACACAGATATTGAAGAGATACTTCACTCCTCCTGTCAGCTCACTAAATTACACCCCAGCTCGCACGCAGCTCGCAGCTCAGTCTGCGCTCGGGCCCCTCCATCTCCGCGCCTTGGTTCCTAACCGGAGGACGCAAGAACTTCAGGCTTTACACTCAAATCCTTCCTGTATCAATTTTAATGCTGAGGGTTTTTTTTAAAGCTATGAATCCTATTTCTGCAAAAATGCTGATTATTTTCTGATTTAAAAACAAACAGAATTCCATTTTTTTTTTTTTTTAGTTTCCAGGTGTGTTAAGCAATGGCAAGAGAATGCTAAACCAGTGCGTAAGCAACACAGTGCTCACAAGCAGTGAAGAGAAATGACTTTGTAAAGTAACTACCAACTTACCTCCACACGGACTGCTTGAGAACATCTACTGACAGAACAGAAAGATCACTCGTGACCCTCCAAAGTGGAGCAGGCCACAAAAGACAGATGCCTCTCCCATTTTCATTTGCATGTGGCACCTACAAGTCTGTACACTCCACTTTGAAAACTTCAAAAATAATTATTAAATTTATTCCAGAGAAGATTGCTATGGCTTAAGTTGTGAGAGACTAGTAAAGATTAATAACAGAAGAGCAGTGAGTGATTTTCAATTGATTTTTTTTTTTTTTTTTTTTTTTTTAGGTTTTTTGAGACAAGGTCTCTCTTTATGATTCAGGCTGGCCCTGAGCTCAGCCTCAAACTCACATCACTGCAATCCTCCTGCCTCTGCCTCCCAAATGCTGGGATGACAGGCGTGAGCCACCACACCCAGCACTGCGGTATGTGGTACTGGTTGCTGCTGGGCATGAGTCTCCACACCCAGTATTGTATGTGGTTACCGGGGATCGAACCTGGGTCCTTGCACTTGCAAGACAGGCGCCAGAATCACTGAGCTAACTCCTCGGCCCTTCAATTGATTTTTTTCTACCTTTTCCATCTCTGGTAACATGAAGGAGAAATTTCAAAGTGCAATATGTAAGAACACAAAACAAAAAAGACATCAGATGCAAGCCTCCAGGACATGCTTCCTTGCTGTATGTCTTCAGTGCATTTATCAGTGCCTGGTGTATACAGTGCACAAGGTTACTCCCCATGAAAAACGCAGGGGAGAATTCCATGTGCATCTCACCTGCCTCCTAAGAGACTTGCATTCAGAGGAAATGCCACAATCATAAGAAACTAGAGTAGAAAGCAGAGGAGTTTCCAAATGGAGGGACAGATAAAATCTTACAGAAATTCAGAAGTGTTAGGGACACTCCCACCCCCCTCACTAATGATTGGTAATGTATAACTCACTTTGGCTATAAGATCAAATGTCTTCTGTTTGAAAACTTAACACACTGCATTGTAATTTTCTGCTTTATGTGATGCACTATCTCTGGCTATAAAATGTCTTATCTACTCTGTTCTTTACTCTGTTTTTGAGATCGATGTAGTATGTGCACGTACCATGCATTTGAGTATCCTATAAATATGTGTTGAATGGATCAGTGACTGATCTTGAGATAAGCAGTGAAGCAATCTGAATATCCAGAGGACTGTTTTCTGAGTTTCTTACTCATGTAACTGCCTATCTCATTGAAGACGACCCATGGAATAGATGAGAGATTCACGTAAAAACGCTCGATACCTCAGAGATGTCAAAATACAGTCGTGATTTTTTTTCAGGGTAGAGGACTTCTTATAAGGAGTCTTTTGAGCTCTGATTATTCTTAGGCATTGTAGAAGGGTTCATAAAGAAAATGCACAGGAAAACTTTGTAGTATTTCTTTCTCCTCTTGGCGTTTTATCTTTCCCAAAGAACAGTATTTTCTTAACTGCCAAAAATCACCACATTCTCAGAACAGTAATGCATTTACTGCTAATATAAATTACTATTACAAATGAAAGACTATTCAAGATTATAAACATTAAATGCAAGAATACGTCATTATATAAACCTATTTGAGGACAAGTTGAGTCTCATCAGGCTAATTAACTTAATGATAAGTCACTGAATGGCCACATGATTTTGCTCTATCAAATAATACCCACAACTATAAGCAAATGTTCCTTTACTAAATAAAGAATCATGAATACTTTCTAAACAAAGAAATGTTAGCCTACTCTACAGATACAGAAAGATGCAGGCATGGAAAATTTAGTCTGGAAGTAAAACAATCCAAGTTCACAAGGGTCTGAACCCAGCAAACGTTTCTATTTTGGACATACGATGCTGCTTGTGTTATGTAGTGACAAACCTTTTGCTTAAAATTCTCCAGTGTTGGGTGCCCAGGAGTTAGCACAGTGGTTCCGGCGCCTGTCTTGCAAGCACAAGGACCCAGGTTCGATCCCTGGTAACCACATACCATACTGGGCATGGAGACTCACGCCCAGCAGCAACCAGTACCACATCCCACAGTGCCGGGCATGGTGGCTCACACCTGTCATCCCAGCACTCGGGAGGCAGAGGCAGGAGGATTGCAGTGATGTGAGTTTGAGGCTGAGCTCAGGGCCAGCCCAAACCAGAAAGTGAGATCCTGTCTCAAAAAACCAAAAAAAAAAGAAAAATTCTCCAGTGTTTCACAAGATTCATCTTAGCAGTAGACACAGCTTCATGTTGAGTTCTTCTTGTCCCCTGGTCACCCAGTATTCAAACTTACTTGATTTTCAAGTATATTAGTGATAGCACTTTTATCTCACAAAAACAGTATTAAACACATTGATTCAAATTACCATTTTCATTACAGGAGCAAAGATTATATCTGAATTTGGGGTGGATGAGGCCCCTGAGACTTGCTGAGGCAGGAAACACACAGTAGAACAATTCTGACTAACGTTTCTGACTCATCCAGCTTCTGTTTTATCTCACTGTCCTCTCAAATTTCTTGGTAACCTATTTCCTTTGGGCTTGTTGAAAAGGAGCAAGGAAGAAAAAACTCGCTCTTCTTGTTCCCCTCATCCATGCTTTGGGAGTAAGATTTGAACAACTCTGACCCCAATGTCTGCATGCTTTCCACTGCAACTTACTCTCTTCCAAGAGTGTCTGCCGGTTTTAAGAAGTCCAGAAGAATTCTGCTTTTGCATGCTCTCCGAGTCTGTCCTACAGTTAATTAATATGTATTTTATGCGGGGATGAGAAAAAAGGCAGAGATTCTTGTCACAGACTCGAAGGCATCAGGATGACTCTACACACATCCACATACATCCTACTCTTAGCTACAGAGACATTCGAGTAGCGCTGAAGCAAAAGCTTTCTCTTCTACCACACTTCCACCTTTCCCAAATCTAAGTTTCCAAACAGAACCTCCATTCATAATATCCCCACACTTTTAGCTTACAATATGGAAAAAGAAGGTAACAGGAAAAGGCGGAAAACAACAGCGGAACTATACAGGGCTAAGAAGAGGAAGGAAGAGGGAAAAGGATGGAAGGGAAGAGGGTGGGAAGGAAGAAGCTGTAAAACCGAGAAGGAAAAGGAAATTGAGGATTTTTGTTTACTCATGTCTTCTGGTAAAGTGAGAGGTCTGCTTCGGATATGACTGCCTCTTTCAAAACTCAGGGAAATTTTATTTCTGTTTAACTAGGGTTAAGTACAGACGCAATTAGTCTAGCTACACACCGGATGTCACTATCCTCTTACATAATCAGAACTGACACACATGTTTCAGGCAGAGGAAAACATCTGTAAAGATAAAATCCCAAAGTGTTCCGAGCTCCTGTCCTATGAGCCTGGGGTTAGATGTCTCTGGGGCCACCATTCTGTTGACCGAATCGCACTCATGTTTTATTGCGAACGTGGACAGTCTTCACGTGGACTGGGAAATTCTGCTCAGACTGCAATACAAAGTCCAGAAAGAAAAGGAATCGTGGCTCTGGGTAGCTGAACAGAAGTAAGTAAGATCTTATTAGCAAGGCAAATAGATAGGAAAAAGGGAGCTGGAACTGAAAAAAAGCTAATTCTATTATTAGTTTAAACAAATATTCTGACCCAGCAGCCTCCTAGGTTTTTTAGTCCAAATTCTTTATCTTACCAACTCAGAGTCCGGAAATTAGTGCCTATAATAGCTCATCACAAAAGATGTTTTCAAAGTGAGTTATTCTAAAAACTGGATCTGTGTAGCTTTGAGTAGCATGATCTGGTCTTAATGAGACAGATAGAATCCACAAGAAAAGTTGTTCCATCACTAATAACAGCATCCATTTTAGCCTGAAACCCCTAACCTCTGATTATTGTTTGTACATTTATCAAAACCAAAATGATAAATTGCTCTTCAAAAGACTAAATTGCTGTATCTAGTACTAAATGCATATTCATAGAGGGCACTGCGTCCTTCTCGATGGTGGCTACCCAGGACAACGAAAATGAAAGAGGCATATGACACACTCAACATCTACGGTTCATTAGCTTGCTTGTTTGCTGTGGTTATAGTGAAAGCAGGGTCTTAGGTCAGAGCCTCAGATCAACCAATACATTCCTTTCTCTTCTATGGTCAGAGACTACTCTATTCCACTCAGCGTTGGTAGAATGTCTCAAAAACTGTGGTCTTGGTCACAGCCCAGCCTGAGAGAGACAGTGGTCTAATGCATAGTGCTCCGATTCTGACACTCACTGAACGATGGCCCCACTGCCCAGCCTCAGTCCCAAGTTGCTCTGCGGGGGTTGGATTCTGACTCTGCCTTTCAGAGGCAGTTGAACTGTGGGGTAGATTATTCAGTTTTTATTTGCCTCCATTTGTTCATCTGAAAAATGTTTATAATGACATTACCTGCTTCATAGAGTACTGAACAGACTTAAATTGTGTTATTACATGCAAAAATCCGGGATCAATACTACGCATGAAAAAATCCTCAGTAAATTACAATTAAATATTCTTCAGTGAACAATGAATAAACCCTAATAGTGCTTTTCCTCTGTCTACATACATGCATGAGTTTTCAAATCTATAATATACATATACAATATTTAAATTGAACTTTTGATTAGAAAAAGCATAACTTTAAATGGTGGTGAGTGCATGGAGATTAACAAAGTCTTCAACCACCCCTGGAATCTTCCCATCGTCTAGGCTGTTACAAAAACAGCTCTAGGATTTCAATCCAGCCTTACCTGAACATCTTGCAGCAAGAAGGCAGCAAAGGGTTCCTCCACACCAGCGAGTGGGTTCAAAGCTACCTCTGATGGCACAGAGGGAGGCAGGGAATAGACTGGTCACCCTTCCAGAAGATGAAAGATGCCACTGAAAACTTCTTACACTTTTTTAAAAAAGATCATTGGCTTTAGTTCATCTGTTTGACTCTGCTTCCTATTTCCTCTAGGGAGTTTGACAGTGGGTGGGTAAATCAACTAAGCCAGCTAGGCAAATAAGTTGTTTTGACTACACTGTCTACCAATATAGAAACACATGCCTATGTATATTCTTTGCTGTGTATGCACCAGGATAGCTCGAGACAGCAGGGCAATTCAGAGTGCATTACTGAAATTATAAAGGAGCACATCAGAATAGTTCCTTTGGTGTAACAGCCAAACAAATGTCTGTTAGTACAAGTCACACACGAACAGTGGTTTCGGTCCCATAATCTTTTCACTTGGGGATTTCCTGCTGAGGTTCAGACTTCTGTGTGGGATAGGAACCTCAAGGTTATAATATTACTGATTTCTGTGTGATCGTGATATGTATATAAAATGTACCTATTTCACAACAATAAAAATTTTTTTTAATTATTACTGATTTTTGTATTTTAGCCACTACAACAGCCAATTTGGTCAGATTCATAAGCAACCAGATCAATTACACAGACATTAACCCTTAACAGGGTATGAAAAAGGGAAATCAATTCAGACACTTAGCCTATAAAATGGACTATAAAATCACTATGAGAATAAACAGTATGAACAGTAGAATCCTTCACAGTCCGGTTCATCTTTATACACATGAAGACACAGTACAATTCAAAACAGTTTTGGTGGTAGGACCATGTGATCAGACAAAAAGTTGGCACCAGGACCAGCAAGAAATTTCTGTTTACCTGGAAGGGCATTTATATGGATGCAAATGTGTCCCTCATAACAACATTTTAGATAACTCTCGTGTTCAGCAATGCATGGATTTAAAATGACCACATATTTAGTCACTTTTCTTTCCAACTCTTTAGTATCTTGTAGGAAAAAAAGTCACAGTAAATTAGACTACTATAGTAAAAACAAAATGAAACAGTGGTATTGGCCTAACAACA
>PVIR01012729.1:0-43939 GCA_004026965.1 Petromus typicus | reverse complement strand
ATTCCCCGGTAACCACGTAACAATACTGGGTGTGGAGACCCACACCCAGCAGCAACCAGTACCACATACCACAGTGCCGGGCGTGGTGGCTCACGCCTGTAATCCCAGCACTCGGGAGGCAGAGGCAGGAGGATTGCTGTGATGTGAGTTGGAGGCTGAGCTCAGGGCCAGCCTGAACCACAAAGCGAGACCCTGTCTCCAAAAAAAAAAAAAACCTAAAAAAAAAAAAATTTGGCACACTGATCATTGTAGTAACAATTTATGACTAACAGAGGTGTTTTTTAACTCCTAAACTGAGATTTGCAAAGCTTATTATGAAATATACTGTACAGTTAGCGCTTACAGAAACCAATTGAAGTGAATCCTTTTATTTATGTTCCAAAAATGTTTTCAATCGTATATTTTAGACTTGAGAAAAACAAATTTTATGAAAAAAACACACCTTGTTCTTTATCTGAATGCAATAAACCAGCAAGCAAAGAGTAATATAGTATAACCTTTGTGGCAGCTAAGATAAATTTTAACAACAACAAAAGCAACAGAAAAGACAGGCTAAAGGAAGAGAATCAACAACAGAATCTACTGGTAATGATAATCACAGAATTATGGCTTTGTAGGAAAAATTAACAGAGTAAGAACAACAGATATGTAAATATTCTTTGAGTACAATACCTTCTCACAGTTGCTGCATTGTTTTCTTTAATAACTGCTGAGAGATGCTCATTGCAGTCACTTAAGTTCAAAATGACTCAAAGGAAGCTGATCTCCATCAGCATTCCTGAGGACTGGACACTTTCTGGACCAATAGCTTCTCAGTACAGAGTTGCTAATCATATGATACACCATGCACATCTTTGACATCCTGGTGAGGCCCAGGAGCTTCTTATTTTTAAAGTAATACTTAAAAGACACATTTCTTAGAGAGATGAAGGATCCCACTATAAAGAACTCTAAAAATAAAAGTACAATATAAGGCATAATGATATATGTTTTCCTTAATACGGTATTAAATAATACATTCCACGGTCTACTAACTAGTTAATTTGGATGCATTGGTGACAGAAGTGCCTGAAATACTGACAGCAGTTATAGTGTCATTTCCTATACAGGTTTCAATAATTCCATTGTGGTTTGCTGTACTGTGGTTGAGGATTACTAACTCTCAGTGGCACTTTAGTATAAAACAAAGGTCTAATTTTTTTTTCCCCCTCTGTGTCTAAGAATTTCATCTATTTCATCAAAGAATCTGTGGAGATCAAGTTAAAAACTAAGTTTTGGATGCAGGTTAGAATCTTTAAAAAAGGTATTTGTGATTAGGCTTTATCATCTTTTAATTATCCCAAAAATTCTAGTTGATGCACTCAACGAATATTTATCTAGGATATGTACATGTACTTTTAAGTATGTGAGCATATCTGTGTATGTATGTGTCTTAGTGTGTATATGTACACACATTTATGTGTTGTGTGTTTGCTATAAGCTCATCAACTGATTCTGGTGCATATATAGTCGGCATTATATATGACATTTCACATATTTCAGCTAGTCACTATTTAAATTATATTGCATAAAATTATATTTGTATGTTAGCTTAGAAATATTTTATTATCCATGTCTTACTTTTATAGATTTTTGGGGCACAAACAGCAGTACTCAGCCTAGGGGTAATTTTTCTACAGTATTGAAATGTGAGTTGCATTTGGGCTTTATAGTCTGCAACAATTCCCAAATCTGTATAAGAACCAAGTACTATTCTCTCAGATGCATTCTGATAGCTCCATTATTCAGTGTGTTATAGTGTATTCACGCACATGACCTGATTTATACTGTGCTACATACTTGAAAGAGATGTGCAGAAGATCTCTGATATTTTCTCTGAAGCTTTGTGCTTTCTGGTTCTCTGTCTTGTGGGTTCTGGAATTTGAGCTGTGTTTTCTGAACTCAAACCTAGAAAAACTCTGGTACTCTTTTCCTTAGTTTTCTGTCATTCATTGACCATTGTACTTTACTACTTAATGTTCAAGGTCTTAATGAAATGCTGTTTCATGTCTTGTATGGTCTTTGTTGTTTCAGTTGGAAGAGCAAACCCAGCCTCCACTACTCCATCTAGGCAGCCACTGAAGTTTCTTTTAGGGAGTCAGGAATATCTTATCCCAAGAAAATATTTGGCTACGTGAAGCCATGAGCCAATCACTGACCTGTGGGCTGTCATATATTCTGATTCATTTTTACTCTCCTCACTGGGTGTAGTCAATCACATTTTGACTTTTTTCTTTGCTTCTATGCTAAACCTAAGAAAATAACTGCCACTGTTTTAGTGTTATTTTAATGGGAAGCTGTGAAGTCCAATGAATGAATGATAATGCAGTAAGGAAGTATAATGAATAAAACATTAGACAGAAGACCTTGCATATTATATGGCATGTAATGAACTCAAATTCAGAAGAATTATTAAAAAGCATGTCAAGTGAGTTAGTGTTTAATTTTTTAATTGGTCTCTCTCTATATATGAAATAATACTTTTTATATAAACCATTAGTTCACATGCTTTTTGAAAATCAGTCAGGAAATATACTTCAAGAGCTACAAAGATGCTGTTAACTTTGATTTGTCAAATGGCCCTTTTAGAATATACCATGGAAAAAATACAGTAGAATTTTATGAAATACTGAATTATATGAAATATAATTTATAAAAGTGCACAAATAGAATTTTATGAAATATAATTTATAGATAGATGCATAAATAGAATTACATTAAGAGAATTTTATGAAATATGATTTATAATAGTGAATGACTGCAGTGTGTCACTATTATCTATGTAATATCTCATTAAATTCTTATAATGACTAATGAGGCTGTATTTCATTGTCTCATTGATGAGGAGTTGAGGTTGAGTGTCAGTAAATAATGAGAGAGAAGTGAGGCTGAGATTCAAATGCATTCAGATGCTAAACTACACTTCTTTACCTCCTAGACTGTATTAAATCTAAGAAAGTGAGAACAGATTGATTGGGTTAACTGAGCAGGGATTATTTCACTCTTACTTTTGAAATTTTTGTCACTATTAAAATATTTTTCTATTTTAAAATTAGGTAGAGCACTAAAAGTATTGATAAAATAATATCACTTGATAGTGGGTTAAGATTAATTATGGATTTTGTAAAGAAGTGAGGTTGGGATATATCTCTGGTTTCCAGAACCCAAGAGCAATGGTAGTAATCACTATGTAAACTCTGGTATGAAAAAGAGAACCACATCTAGGCTCACCCTCAATAGCTGTTCCATACAGCAACCCAGAGCAATGTTTGATCATATGTATAGAAAAACACAAAAATGTCTAGAATCAACAAAGACAAAATGCACTATGTCTTACCTCTTGTGAAAAGTGTCCTGGTCATGTAAAGAAATTATATATATATATATATATATATATATATATATATATATATATATATATATATATATAATGAAATATATGAAAATATATATGAAATATATGAGTGTATATATATATTTCAATTATATTATTTCATATGAAATATATGGGTGTATTTCAAATGTTCAACGACTTACTACATTGAAGATAGAGAAATGACCTAAATTCATCTTCCAGGAATTAAAACCTACAATTAATTAGATAAAATAAAAACTGGACATTATGAGCAGTGTATTAGGCAATACAGAATAATTATTAAATTTAAAGACATTGTAATAAATATCATCAAAAATAAAGCAGAGACTCAAGAAAGGAAGAGAGATCATCAGTGAATCATTGAGCTTAAAGCATCTACATGGAACCAGGAATGTAAGCAATTGGAGTTCCCAAAGAAAGACGAAGAACCAGAAAAAACACTTGAAAAGGTAATGGCTCAAATATCCTAATTTTGCTTTAAAATACAACTGTTCCTTCTCTTGACAAGAAAAAACAAAAATCTAAACCAAGAAAATTTAACTCAAAGCATGAGAAAAAGAAACAACATCAGCTAGCAGGGTATATACAATTAATGAAACCACCGATGTAGAAAAAAAGTATTAAAAGGAGCCGATGGGTGGAAGGGAAATGCTGTGCAGGGAACAAGTATAAATTTACTGATGTGACTTATTTTCAAACACCAAGCAAGCAGGAAGATAATGGCACAGAGTCTTTAAAGTGATAGAAACAAATCTGTTAATCAAAATTACAAAATCCAGAAATATTTTACTCCCAAGAACAACAAAAATAAGAATAACTGTTATCACCAGCTTCTCTTCCACATTATATTAGAGATCCTGTCCTGTAAAATGAAAGAAGGGGGAAAAAAGACAGCAGCTTCAAAGTAAGAACCAAAATTCTCTGCATTAATAAATGACATGAATTGATATGATTGTCAATATAAAACCGTTGACAGAAGGCACAGCCCATCCACACAGAAGCCATACAACCTCAAGAGAAAAACAAAGATGAAGATCCACTTCAGTAGCAAAGGCAGCCAACAAGTTCAGAAGCTATTATCTTCAGATTGTATTTTTGAAATTAGTGCATTAAAGTGGTGTCTACCTTCATTACTTAGATGCTTTATGGGCAGACAGGCCAGAGGACATAATGAAACTTTTTAGCAAAAGACTGGTTTCACTTTCTTAATTGTAATGGTATCCCAATGTGTGTGTGTGTGTGTGTGTGTGTGTGTGTGTGTGTGTGTGTGTGTATAACATATATATATGTTAAAACTTGAAATTGTATACCTCAAAGATGTAATTGATTCATATTTTGTGTAACAGTGCATTACACAAGTATGGACAGAATTACACACACATGCACACACACTTTCATATACTTGTTCAAAAAATATATTTGGCCAAGCGTGATGCTGCATACTTGTAATTCTAATACACTGGGAAGCTGAGGCTAATGGATCAAAGTTTGAGTTCAGCCTGGGCAACTTTCCAGTTTAGCAAGATCTTGTCTCAAAATAAGAATTTTAAAAGGAAAATAGGGATATAGATCTATGCAAAGGCCATTGGCTCAGGAGTTAGTAATACACACATGCCCGAGCACACACACACACCCATACTCACTTACATACACATGGTTTTAATTTCAAACTACTACAGCACTTTTCATGAAATGTGTCCTCGGAATCAACTCTAGATAGAATAGAAGGCTATTAGACAGGCTTAACTCCTCAAGCCACCACTCTGATATGGAGTCATGTAATAAATATGAAGTTTAAAGTGACCTTCCTTGGGCCAGGGATATAGCTCAGTGGTTCCAGTGCCTGTCTTGCAAGCGCAAGGACCCGGGTTCGATTCCCTGGTAACCACATAACAATACTGGGTGTGGAGACTCACCCCAGCGGCAACCAATACCACATACCAGTGCCGGGCGTGGTTGCTCACGCCTGTAATCCCAGCACTTGGGAGGCAGAGGCAGGAGGACTGCCGTGATGTGAGTTTGAGGCTGAGCTCAGGGCCAGCCTCAACCACAAAGCGAGACCCTGTCTCAAAAAAACCTTAAAAAAATAAAAATAAAAAAATAAAGTGACCTTCCTTACTAGGAAGTAAAAGCAATTTTGGTTGAATTAAAGATTTGAGTTTTTTGGAGATTATGATACTGGTGGCTCATGTCGTTCAGTAAAAGTGAAATCTTAAGAAAATCCATAAAATCTTTAAAAACCACCTTTATACAAGGATGAACTGGCCACAATATATGCTTTCTCAATTCTCATGTATTTTGTAATTTGTCAGAGCTCCTTTTGAGTACAAATAGCTTCTCTCCAGTATGTGTACATGGGATCAAACCCATGAACCATGTGAAAGACCCTGTGGCTGGTGTAGATACATCAAGTTAAGACTTCTGTGATAAAAACTAATTAATGAGAGACACCATGGATTCAATTTGTGGATTGAATAATTGGGTAATGTAAAAAAACAAAAATAAACTCCCTAACAAAAAGCTGAGATGTATGATCAATAGACTTACTCAACTTATTTTATAAGCCAGTGTTGTGCTTTTATAGAAAATTCAACTCTAATACATTCTGCTTCTAAAGGATTGAGGAGATTTGGAGAAAGAATATAAACACACAACCTCCAACAATTTCATTTTTCCTTCTTTTCCCCAAAAGTTCCTAAAATGTACCCCTTTTTATCTCAAGGGTGCCATTTGATCTTTCATTTGAAAGGTGATCTTCTAAAAAATACTATTTGTCTTAGGAGAGGGTGAAATGCAGGAAGCAAGCTAGATGATGGTACCTGGCATAAGAGATGTATTGCAGTGATATATGTTGCATAAACTTCATCACACACTGGCTATTTCATTCTACTTTGTATCTTTATATTGTGGCTTGTTGAGAACAACAACTTTTCCCCTCTTAGCTTTCTTTATTGCCAATGGATATTTTTAGTCTTTTACATTATATCCACAGGGAATAATTCTCTTCAGAAATTTATTTTTCACAAAGAACTAATTTCACATTCTCCCTTTAGGTCTTGTGAGGCATTTACTTGAAAGCACTCTCTGTATTCTTTAAGATACTTTATAAAAACCAAATTCTTAACAAACATATTATTGTCTTACAGGCTGAAATGCTGTGTTTTAAGGACTTTTTAAAAAATCATTTATGGTTAGAAAATTGATTCAGAGTCTAAACTAAATTTAAGGCTACACTTTCAAATATGATTCAAATAATTATGAGCTGTCTAATAGAAAAATGGTATTACAAAGCATCAGACTACTGATTTAATCACTAGGCTAGGCAAGCTTTCTTAAAATACCACAAATGAAAACTCCTTTGATATAAGCATTAAATATGTTTTTAATGAGCCCTCAGTTTACTGAAAATTTTACTCTCGGGAATATGTATTCATTTTCAGAACCAAATGGCCCATTGGAATTGGGATCGTTTTGGGAAGAATATGTACTAATGTAGTAACTAGTGGTTATTTATTTTAATAGCACGTAGGAAAGAATCAGTAAATGAAATTTATTGGTAAATGTAAAACCACATTTACCAGTCTTTTCAGTTAGCCTACCAGAGTGCATTTCATAATTATGCTGAAAAGCACTTTGGCATGAACCTTTATCCAAAAGCAAATGTTGATTCTTAAGGAAAGTGGAAGAAATAAAAATTGACAAACAGGGTTTTATATCTTCAAACTGTAATAATTTCTTGGTTTTATAGGACCACTGAGTAGTATTAAAATTTATATTTATCTGAGGTGATCTCACAATATCATCTTGGAAAAAAGTTATAAGTATCATTCTCATTTCATGATAAGAATCCAGATGATATCTAGATGAAAAGTGTATAATTTCCTGTGGCTCTTTCTGAAACCATAAGTAGCAAAATTTCAAAATGATAGCAGCACACCTAATGGCACAAGCCTACTGTTCTGCTAAGAGGTTGTAATGCCTCAAAAAATTAGAATAGAAAAAGCATTCACATGCACACAGTGACAACTGGAAAATTGTTGTATAAAGGCATGCATCATGGGAAGCATGGCCCATGTATGATCACTTTTTTTTTTAACTGTATTTTTCTCCACCTTTGGTGAAGGTGTTAATGAGCAGAGGAATGGAAGGGGTAATCAGCCAGAGGGAAGACACGAATCAAGGACCTAGATAATTCACAAACTGGAAAATGAGCTCTTAACTAATCAGGACTGGATTGTAAATAGGATAGAAAGAATTTATCCTTGGTGTTGGCCTGAATAGCATTTGTACCTAATCCAAGAAAGTATTTGTGAATTTCACAGTTGGCTATTTTTTCTCCCTTTGAGATTTTTTTCCTGAACTAATTATCCATTGTGTACATGAAGCAAAGAAATAACTTATCATTAAAGTCATTCTTAAGGTAATATTTCACTTTTCATGGTGTTAAAATGCCTAGGGCATTAATAAAGAATGAGTTAATTTTATTAATACAGCTTCTTATGGGAGTTTCTGATCTATATACTGATCACCCAAAAGGAAATTTTCTGTGATATTTTATTCATGCAAAATTTAGGGGAGCAACTAGATTGACTAATCTTTCCATAATAAATAATTTAATTTCACTTTGTGCTGCTTTTTGCATTTTAATTTTTTCATAATGTGTCCTTTAAAGCTCTCAATATTAAAATGATCAGTGACTGTTTTGTGCCTGATTTAGTTTAAATTGTAAATTTGGTTATGGCTCTTGGGTTACAAGGTGGGGGAGGTGACGTCTTAATATAGGAATAAATACAATGGCAGCCTGAAAATCTCTGTGTGCAATAAAATGTTAAATGAATTACCTGAAACATTATGAAAATCAACAGGAGAAATGATATATAACACCATATGACAGTAGTTATTATTGTTACTCAGACTATAATTATATTTCAAACACTTCATATTTCATATATTTTCATGAATACATTGAACCACAAGGTCTTATGACTCAGAGTTGTCTAATCTGTTGCTTAAAAGCTTGTAAAGTATCTCTAATTCAAACTCAAACTACTAGAGTAGATACATTGTTGTTGGACAGACTGTGACCTTGCAACTTAGGCAGTGCTGCTTATAGTTAGGATGTGGGAATTCACAAAACAAAGAGGGTAAACTGCAAAATCAGATTTGTTTCTTGTTTTTTTTTTTTTAAATAGCTGCCTGAAATCAGAGATATAAATAACTTACATGAACTACATTAGAGAAAATGATAAGGAGAACAGACATTCACCACTATTTTGTTTCTTGTAGAAGTGATGACAAGAGAAGAAAGTTACCATTTCGGGACCAGTTACAGTTTTAAAGACCTTTGAACAGATACATTTCTAGCAATGTGAGGTCTGAAAACACTGGGGGTCAAGTGCAGGCTGCACATATACTCACTAGTCAGTTCTTCGTGTTGAGTCTTCACTTACTATTGTCCACCAGTGTGGAGCTGAAACAGCTGAGCTGAGAAAGAATCTTCCAAAAGCAAGCAGCAGTTTCACCATTGAAAAGGTCCAGGCCTACTGAAGGATGGAAAAGGAAAGAGCTCTGAGCAACTCTTCTGCTGCATTTTGTGTCTTCACTGGTTGTCTTGTGCCCTGGCCCTTAGAAGGCCAGAGGACATGATCAGCAAAAGATCCCCTGTAGCTCAGGAATCTATGGGGGGATAAGGAGAAGATCTCTCAAGTTATCAAAAACCAAGGATCTAGGCTGTAAAATAGCCAGAAATATCCATTAATTTGGAAAGCTGGTGACTACAATAATTATACCAAAATCTATGGGCTTAAGTACCAAATCCTTGTGTGGAAAAAGTTCTGAGATCCAATATCAGAACATTTGAAGCAAAAGAAGACCTAAATTACTTAAAGCCATAACAAAGCCCAGGTTTACGATTATCTGAATGTGATTGGGATTCTTTATTAGTAGCCCAACAGAACTATAGTACCCATTTCTAGGGATAATTATTTGTCAGTCTCTATTGTTCTCTTTTATAAACTATCTGTTATATAATAAAGTATTATAGAACATGAGACAAAAACTGTGACCAGGGTCAAGAGAGTTTCCTTCAGAATTATCTACAGAAGCAGATCTAGAAAGAGAATTGGATTTATCATAACAAAAACATGATGAATGCAGGAAAAAAAAAGTTGTAGTGGAAGAAGTGGGCAGTCATCAAAATATGTCGAACTTTGTCAGGGGTCTATAAAACATTAAAAGAATTCAAACAAAAGAAATAAGTGAAAAATTTCACATGAGAAATGAAGTCATAGAGCCGGGGAGTTAGCTGAGTGGTTCTGGGGTCTGGTAGCACAAGGACCCAGGTTCGATTCCCCGGTAACCACGTACAATACTGGGTGTGGAGACTCATGCCCAGCAGCAATCAGCATCATATACCACAGTGCCGGGCATGGTGGCTCATGCCTGTAATCCCAGCATTCAGGAGGCAGAGGCAGGAGGATTGCTGTGATGTGAGTTTGAGGCTGAGCTCAAGGCCAGCCTGAACTACAAAGCAAAGACCCTGTCTCAAAAAAAAAAAAAAAAAAAAAAAAAAAAAAAAAAAAAAAAAAAAAAAAAAAAAAAAAAAAAAAAAAAAAAAAAAAAAAAAAAAAAAAAAAAGAAGTCATAGACTTAAAAGAGACTGAATATGGATGAAGAATCAGTAAAGTGAAAAAGAGAATAGCTGAAATTGCCAAACTGAAACATCAAAGGGGAAAACTGTTAATGTCTGATAGCTGTAGAACAGCATCAAATGTTTTAACATGTATGTAATTGAATTTTAAAGAGCATTAAAAGGGAGACTGTACTCAAGTTTCAGTTCAGATCAGATGAGATCGGGCATGTTTAGCATGGTATGGCCATGGACCTCAGTTCAAATCTTATCCTGCCACAATGGCTTCCTTGGGCTATGACTTTTAAAGTAGATTCATGTCCTAAACTCCAGGAACTCCCAATCACACTACTGGATTTTAGTATCTCAGAAGAACTCATGTACTGTACAAACTGGTCCTCTATTTTTGTTTTATTGTACCAATGTTTACTAAAAATATCCTAAATGATAGGAAAATAGAAGAAAAGGCTGCAGTTAGGGACCAGAAGAGGAAATATTTCTTTAAAAGTGTAGGGGCCATGAGAAATCAATCCAGCTGCTACTACATGATGCAAAGAAAGTTAACAGGAGATTAATTGGACTCAATGAAGAAACAGGAGGTGATGCAAATGACATTCAAAAAATATTCACAAAAGTAGTAGAAAACAATCAAAGCAGTGTAAAAGAATCCAACATACAGATAAGTGAGGCATGTGGAACTCCAACTACCCTGATCAAAAACAAAACAAAAATAATACACACTTAGATGTAGAAAAGAGAAGATTCCATAAAACCAACAGAACAATGAATATTGAAAACAATTACAGAAAAGAAATTGCATTCAGAGGAAAGCCCCTTAGAATCACAGCAGATTTCTCAATACAAACACTTCAGTGAAGGAGAGCCTGGAGTGAGGTATTTTGAGACCATAAAGAAAACAACTTCCAACCAAGATTGATGTATCCTGCAAAACTGTGTTTTAAAATCAGTGGAGAAATACAATACTTCCATGACAATGAACTTCAGAAAAACTTCCTAATTACCAGACCAGCACTACTAAAAATTCTAAACAATACCCTAGAAAAAGACAATGAATATAACAACTCCAATCAGAAATAAACAGATCAACTATAAAGCCAACAAAAAGTACTAGAACTGAACCAAACTTTTACAAACAAACTTAGTAGATTATACAAAGTGTTCTGGGCTACAAAATAGAATAAATATTTTTCTCAGGTTCACATGGATCACTCTGAAAAACAGAATACATGCTAGCTCACAGAAAATGTTTAAGTAAATGCAAAGCAGTTGAAGTTATCTCCTGTGTATTATCTAACCACAATGCAATGAACTTGGAAATCAATAACAGAAGAAGTGACAAGAGCTTTACAAACACGGGCAAATTGAATAACACCCTGTTGGACAACCAGTGGTTCACAGCTGAAATTAAAGAAGAAATTAAACAATTTCTATAATTAAATGAAAATGCTAGTACAACATACAGAATTTTATGGGACACAATAAAAGCAGTTATACAAAGGAAATTCATAGCAGTGAATGTCCATACTAGAAAAACATAGCTAGCTCAAATAACAACCTCAAGCTTCTACAAAAAGAAGATTCAGAGCTCTTACAAAGGAGGAAATTATAAGGATCTGAGGATAAATCAATGCAGTAGAGACTAAGAAAATGATATAAAAATCAACAAATCAAAGAGTTGGTTCTTTGAAAGAATTAGTACAGTTGAAAAACTCTTACCTGCCTATTACGAAAAATTAAAATGAAAGGAAGAAGCTCAAGTTCATGCAATTAGGAATGAAAAGGGTGAAATCACAACAGATCTTTTGGAATTTCAGAGGAATCAATACCTACTTTGAGAATTTGTACTCCAGTAAGATTTGAAACAGAAGAAATGGACAGATTTCTAGACAGATATGAATTACCAAGTTGAATGAAAAAGATATAAAAATTCTAAACAGCCCAATATCAATCACCAAAATTGAAAATATAATTGAAAATCCACAAAGAAAAGTTCTGGTCCTGATGGCTTCACTGCTGAATTCTATAAGACATTTACAGAAGAGATATTTCCACTACTTCTCAAAATCTTAAATGAAATTGAAAGAGGTACAATACTCCCAAATTCATTCCTTGAAGCAACTATTACCTTGATTGCAAAAGCACAAAGGCCCAACTGAGAAAGAAGATTACATGTCCATCTCTGTAATGAGCATAGATGCAAAACTCCTCAATAAGATACTGGCAAACAGAACTCAGATTATCATCAAGAAGATTCCATACCCTGACCAAGTTGGGTTCATCTCAGGGATGCAAGGATAGTTCAACATAGGAGTGCCAGAAATGTAATACATTATATTAACAGAGTAAAGGACAAAATACACTTGATCATGTCAATAGATGTGAAAAAAGTATTAAACAAAAAAGCTAACATTATAGGTTAAAAAACCTATAGAACATTGGAATAGATGGTTTCTATATCAGCATGATAAAGCTTTCTTATGCTCCTTAAAGCTTTCTATGAAAAATACAGCATAGTGTTGGATCTTGCTTCTTCTCTTTTTTTTATTGAAATCTTTATTGGTACATTACATATACACATCATGATTGCACTCCATAATGGGGATTTGAACCAGTATAAGACACAACTTAATTCTCATTTTTCCCATAGCCATACCCCCCCTACCACCCCCTACCACCCCCTATATACATAAAATTTATTTCCTTTCTTTTTTGTTATAATCTCATTATTTTTCCTCCTTCACCCTATTTTACTTTGAGTATTTTCTACTTCACAATATATAACATACAATGCTAGGACTCATTTACATCTTTATTTTCTCACACCAGAGAAAAGATGTGATATGTACCTATCTGTGACCTATTTATTTCACTTATGAGGATATCCTCAAAGTATGCCCTGGACCTGATGGTTTTATTGCTGAATAACTTTTAAAGAAGAGCTAGTGCCTCTACTTCTGAAACTCTTCAATGAAATTGAAAGGGAAACAAACTGATTCCTAGAATCAACCATTACCCTGATTCGAAAAGCAGAGAAAGACATAATCAAAAAAGAGAACTCCAGGCCAATATCCTTAATGAACATTGATGCAAAAATTCTCAATAAGATACTGGCAAACAGAATACAGAGAATTATCAAAAAGATTATACACCCTGACCAAGTTGGATTCATCCCAGGGATGCAAGGATGGTTCAACATACGTAAATCAATAATTGTTATACATTATATTAATAGGCTCAAGGACAAAAATCATATGGTCATCTCAATTGATGCAGAAAATGTGTTTGACAAAATAAAACACCCATTTATGTTCAAAACCCTACAGAAGATTGGAATAGATGGTCTGTATCTCAAACTAATAAAAGCTATCTAGGAGAAACCATCAGCCAGTATCATACTAAATGGTCAAATATTGAAACCTTTCACACTAAGATCAGGAACAACACAAGGATGTGCTCTCTCACCACTTCTGTTCAATATAGTTCTGGAAATATTAGCCATAGCAATTAGTCAAGAGAAAGAAATAAAAGGAATAAAGATAGGAAAAGAAGTTAAATTGTCATTATTTGCTGATGACATGATACTCTATCTAGAGGATCCTAAAAACTCAATTAAAAAACTGCTGGACCTAATCGCCAATTTTAGTCGTGTAGCTGGTTATTGGATCTTGCTTCTTCATCTATTCCTCCAGTTTTTTTTTTTTCTTTTGATTGGTGAATTGAGGCCATTAACATTGATAGCTATAACTGATATGTATTCACTTATTTTTGTCATGGTACTTTCCTGTTGTTGGCTTTTTATTTTTGAGACAGGGTCTCACTTTGTAGTTCAAGCTGTCCCTGTGCTCACTTTGTACCCCAGGTCTGCCTCAAATTCACAACAATCCTCCTGCTTCTACCTTGTAAGTGTTGGGACTACATGGCATGAGCCACCACTCTGGGCATTGTGGTATATGGTTATCAATGCTGGGCTTACAGGCTTGAGTTACCACACCTGGCATTGTTGTTTGTGGTTATCAGGGATCAAACTTGGGACCTTGTGCTTGCCAGGTAGATGCTGAAACCACTAAGCTAAATCCCTGGTCTTTGTTGTTGTCATTGTTGTTGTTGTTGTTGTTGTTGTTGTTGTTGTTGTTGTTGAAACAGGGTCTCACTGTGTTTCAGACTTTCCCTTGAACTTTGTGGCCCAGGCTGGCTTCAGACTCAGTCCTCCTGCATCAGTCTCCCAAGTGCTTGGATTACAGGCATGTAGCACCGTACCCAGCTTTTTGTTAAAATTTTGAGAAAAAATTTTGTCTATTTGTAGTCACCTTTCCTAATATATTTCTTTAAAAAATAAAAATGTATTGAATATTAAATGTTAATTTTCAAATTATGAATTGAAGATGTGCAGGGATACTATCTCATAACTTTTTAAAAGCTGCAGATTAATTTGATTGCTGCTGTTTTGATTTTAGTTGTTTGTTGGCTAGTCAAGTAGATTTCTTAATTGTAGCTATCTACTGGCACGTTATCATCTTGCTACATGTAAATAGTGAGTTCAAGCACTAAAACTTTCCTATCAATAAAACTTTTACATCTACTGCTTCAGTCTTATTAATTTAATTGTGCCATTCTTGGCAAATTGTAATTACTCAAATGAATGTTTATAACGTATTTTCTCATGTTTAAAATTTGGAAATTGGATACCTTCCGCAAAACAGATTCAGCCAGCTATTTGATAGACTTGTGAGACTGTAATGTAGTGCTGGGATAATAAGGGGAAAACAACAGTATAGGAAAAATAAATTGTTAAATTCAGTACTGGGATCTGAGAGATCTAGAGCCTTTAATAGCTGCATTACTAGTTATACAATATTAAATGTCATAATTTCTACTATAAATAAAAGTTTGGCCTTAGACAAGACTGTCCAAAAGAGAGACGATAATTCTAGCAATAATTTGATGAAATGGGTCTCATCTGGAACTCAGAAATCACTTTTGTAATATATAAATGCCATTATATTATTACAGTACATAACAAAAATTATGGGAAAAAACTTTTTTATTTAAACTGAACCATAAAAATTTAGCCATTGTTTAGGCAACTTTGAATTACATGTAAGAGAAACCCAGGGGATATTTTGCTTAAAAAAACCTATGAGACCCTTCCAGAGGTGAATACATACCATTTTCTGTTTTCTACTCCATTTCAGTCACATGTGATAAAATAGTTTGACGGGAGCAACTGAGAAAATTGCTCAAAATTTTTATATTCTGGGGTTCTTTGACTACAGGATGGCAAAGGGGCAAGATTATTATCTATTTCTGGAAAAAAATTGAAATGGAGTTATATTTTCAGGGAGAGACTTTTGCTTCTTGCTTCATTGGACAAGAAAGCTTTATCTTGTTCTCTGAGGTTAACTGTGGGGACAGACAACTGCTGGGAGCTGGGGAATACAAGGCAGAAACAGGAAAGGAAAGAATGCTCTGTCAGCTTCCTGGCTAGACAGGTCACACATCACTTCGGGCATGAAGATGAGGCTAAGAGTTTTAAATCGGCTGTGAAATGATTTTGGTACTTAGAATAGAGTGGAGTACTGGGGTTATATTTTCTTAGTAATTTTCTAGAATAGACAAACAGGGATTTTATATTAGAACTTGTATATGATGAAGGTATGGATCTTTGGATGCACAAAAATCTCAACCATTTGGCCCAACAGAAATGGGAGTAAGTTTGTATTGGCTCTTAAAATAATAATCGAGAGGAAATATCAAGAAGGTTTTTCCTGAACTTTACCTTTCTAGTATCACAAAGCTTAACTTTGGATAAATCTTCCAAAACTAGATAATTAACTTCAAACAAAGGTAAATGGTTTTCTACGAATCTTTCTTTTGGTTCATAGCGTCACAATTCAGTAGTTGTTCAGGAATTTTCCCAAAGTATATATTTGGCAATCTGCTAGAAAACAATGCAATCTAAAACCAAATTAATTCACATATAATATAATATATAAATGATGAAGTCTTCATATTTTATAATTTTGATTCTTAATTCTCTTGCTAAGGGAATTGGCAGGAACATTACATGGAACGGATTGTAATTTAGTCTGCCTAATTAGCGACCTCTACTTATTTAGCTCTTGTCTCTAATTTCTCATGAGAACCATGCATCACTCCTGAAGTTTTACTTCTCTAAGTCAGTCAACACACAGTCATGCTTAACTGAATTATTTAAGAACATCTTTCACTGTGCACTACCTTCTCAAACTGATATCCTCTTGTCATCTTCAGTGACATTTATGAATTTCTAGACTCTTGTGTCTTCCTCTTTGCCTTTACTAAAATATATATTCCTTCTGAAAAACAGAAGTCATTATTTTTCATTCTCCTTTCTTTCCCCACAACCATTCTCTCCTCTCTTTTTTCAGCTGTAATTTGATCCAGGACATGTCTTGCTTCCTACTTGTACTTCTACAGCTGAAGTCAACCATATTATGTCCTCAACCACATTTTGTGAGATCAAGCTACAGTTCTTTCCAATAGCCTCTCGTGTCTTTCTTCTGCTTTTCCTCTTTCTACCTCTCTATTATGGCTTAGATCTAAAATGTCCACCAGTGTTATCATGTGTATGGGAGGTGTTCAAAAGTAGGTCTCTGTAGATGACTAGGAGATGGTTAGGAGGTGGGGCCTGGGTCGCTGGATGTGAGACCTGTCTCTCCCTGCCTTCTCCCTTTGCTCTCTGTTTCCTGGCTGCCCTGATGTGAGTGACTTTGCTCCACAAGGACCCTCCCTCCCACTGCACTGTTTCTGCATTTGAACCTACCAACCATGGACAAAAATTTCTGAAACTGTGAAGCAAAATAAACACACATTCTTCTAAATTACAAATGTCAAGTATTTTATCTCAGCAAGAAAGTGACTAAGACACTCTCACACTCATATATTCATGAAAGCTGGACCTATTGCTTTTACTGTTCATTTGTCACCATCCCACCAACTTTAAAATCAATGTTTGTGTTCTTTGTCCCACTTTGTTGCTTTTTATCCTCTGGTTGATCAGACAGTTGTGTCACTAGCTTTCTTCTATAAACAGATGTCAGGTTGTTTTTCCAGGAATTATGCCACCTATCTTAGTCTTAAAAATGAATTTTTTTTTTATCAGAACAAAAGCCCATATCTTTATCTCCTATCATGGGGTGCTGTTTTACATTCTGTTACTTCCTCTGCCCCTTAATACTGATACATCAACTTCAGTGGATTGAGAGACATCTGACAGATTCTTAAAGCTGCCCGCTGCATGTGCCTGAGTAGATCATGGAGTAGCTGGGGATACTCTACAATGGTGTTTACCCTCCACTCCTTCCAGTACTGTTACTCTCCTCTGCTCATCGACAGCCATGAACTAAGCAGCTTTGCTCTGCCACACCCTCCTGCCATGGGTTTATGCCTTGGAGCCCACCAAGCAAGAACTGTATCCCCTGCAACCATCAGCTAAACAAAGCCTATTCTCCTTCAATTTGTGGCTGCCTGGTATTGTCATTCGGTGGCTGAAGCCTGACTCATACATTTCCTCCTCTTCGCTCCTTTCTGCTTTCTCTCTTAGCCCTCCTTGGTTTTCCAGTCCTCCTTTCCAGTATATAATTAAGAAACACTAATTAGAACTATTACTTTTGTAATGAAAAGTGTAGGATTAATAAAAAAAAAAACATGTTTTTGTTCATCACCCAAAACTCATTTTGGGATTTTTTAAATGTTTGCTTTTCAAGCTTTTATTTCTTGTTGCAAAGAATTGAGAAGATAACAGGCTTATTTTATAGTACATTGAAGCTAATATGTGCATACGAAATTATGCAGTTAAAATGCGACAGTGAGTGAAACTTAAGAAAAATGGAATCATTAAGAGAGTATTGACAAGGTTCAAATGAAAATGGTTTCTACATAGAAGGAATTAACAAGAGCTGAGAAATTTATACAAAGTCTTTGTGTGATTGAAGGCATTCTGTTTTGAAAATGTCAAATATACTTTTCCCTCCATTAGCGTTTAACTGTAACTGAAAGCCCCAATTATATATGAATCCTTCCTAATGACAGACATTTGTTTATAAAATACTCCTAAGTTTTCCTCTGGAGTAATTAAAAACTGGGTCATTAAAGGACACCGGAGTTTTTCAAAAGGTTGTAGACATAAGAAAAGAGAAGTCTCTAACTTTACTATTCTTTCTCTTGTACTTTTATAGTTTTAATCACAAAATATTCCTATTAGAATAATATGATTCTGTCACCTACTTTGATAAATATTGCTTTTATAGAACTCATATTAAACTGAAATATTGTGATTTGCTCAATTAATTTCTCAAGAAGTTTCTAAATGGGTAAATCATCAGTTATTAATGAGATGAACTTAATTATCTATTGTGTAATATTTTAATAAAGGAAAACCTATCCTAGATATTTTGGATTGGTTTTGCTTGAACTGAACTATTTTAGTAACTTATCTTGTTGATTTTCATCTATTCCTACCGGAATTATCTATATCAAAAGTATAGATATTTATCAGTTTCCATGGTTGAGTGTATTTAAAATACTCCAATCATAGGACAGACTGAAGTATGTAATTTTTATATGAAAGAAATTTTGTTATAACTTCATATATTTTAATAAGAAAAAGTCTTCCCATATGAAAAAGTAAGCTGGTTAACCTCGTGTGTCAAGAAAAATTAGAATAAAAAGAGCGTGAGAAATTAATAATGTTATACTTACAAATCTTAATTGGTGTTTGGTTTATGGATTGTGGAAAACAAAAAAGAATAACTTTAATACCATTCAGAAATGTTCATTGTTGCCAGGAGAATACAACATACACTATTCCTGTTTATTTTGATGTCTGGAGAACATTTCTTCAACCTTGATCTCATGAATATGACAAGAATTTCATGTCAGTTACTGAGATCAACTTCTGTAGTGTTATGGAAAATTTCACTATTAATATCTGCACAGTAAATAACAAAGACATATAGTTTCATAGTGTCTCCTTTTATATACAGAATCTCTATTAAGATATATAATTATATATTATTTATATAATATATTTAATTTTAAGTTAAAGAAGCCTTCTTTATCTAGTAGGTCTCATTCCTACACCTTTTCTATTTCTTCCCTCAATCTCATGTCTATGATTTATGTGCCGCTAGTATTGACTACCATTCTCATTTGTTCCCTCTGACCAACGCACTGCCAGGAGAAATTTTGGACTACACAATGTAATTCTTTTCAACACTGTTTCTGAAAAGAGAAATTATCCACATGTCCTTTAATCTCAAGAATATTACGAATGTTCTAGATACGATTTTAGAAATTTTTATGAACAACCTCCATTCTGGAAATGTCTTTTTAAAAATTATTTTGGGCTTTGGGTTTTATTAGGATTGTCTATCAACAGATGAAAAATAATAGAAATAATGTATAGCTCAGAAAGTTCTACATAAAACTGCAAGCGGCTATGACAACTGTTGGTGTAGTAAAGAGGTTGAAATCTTGAAATCAGGAGGACTATTCTTATTTGTGGTCACATGTCTGGTTTTACTGTTGCTTATTGACAAAGTTTTGTATTCATGAGTTAATAGAAAAAATGAAGGACAATGTTAATTTCTTCTTTTAAATCATGTCAAAGAAGCAGTTTAGTGTGAAAGGTCTAAAAAGTAGAAGAGGGGTAGAAAGTGAAAGCACATTAAGCTGGAGCCTGAGGTGACAGTGCTGTGAGACACTGCAAAGATTCTACAGTATGTCAAAGGGTTGGTGATTCAATTGTCTAAGTGCGTGATTTGGTGAGTCAGTTTAAACCAGAGCAAACTGGACCTGTCATTGAAATCACAATGGGCCAAAATGGACCTATTCAGTCTGCCTCTCAATGCCCAAATTCTTGCTAGTTGTAAATTAGAGCTTCTGGACAATGCATTAACTCATTCGGGTCACCGGGGTACTGTGTCAGCTCAGTGCTCACAATTGCCTGTGACCAATTCTGCTCCCTCCCCAGCGGGAGGGATGCAGTGTCATTTTGTGCTCTCTTCTTTAGGATAATATCAGGTCTGAAAGGGAACGAACAAAAGAAGTTGCTGCTTTCCTTCCACTCACCCCCACATAGCCATAATCACAGCCTTCCTTCCACTCGGCCAGTGTATGAACTTGACGGAAAATGAGCTTAGATGGAATGTGGTTACTCAGAGAACTGAATAAAATCAGAATTCCGTGCTTGCAACTCTGTCCTCAAGTTGAAGAAAATGGGTGTATGGGAAGCATAGAAGAGCTGGGTAGTTTTATTCTGCATCCCAATGAAATCATCTCAATATGGTTTTCTGTTGCTAGGGTCAACACTTTAAAGTGGCTACTGTCTGCTTCCTGACAGCATTTTATTCTTTTCCATGCTTACTCATTACCATCCAACTATGTTTGTTTTTTAAAATGCATTTAAACATGCCTCATTCTCACTGCATCTGGGCCTTGATAGATACATGATATTCCCATGTATACTTGGAGTTGAGCCTATCTTACCCAGTGAAATTCTACCTTTTCTGTTAGATTTCCACTTTCATATCCCTTAAGTGTGTGTGCGTTAGCTTAGAGGGTAAGCATGTTAAGAGATTGTATGGTGTCTCCTTCTTTCCTCCTTCCTCTCTTCCTTTTGTTTTGCCTAGGAATCTTTCTGCAATGCTTACCACATTTTGGGTATTATATCACTTTGTTATGTTCCTTGAATATTTCTCTTCTCCACTAGACCATGAGTTGAAATGTGCTTGGATGATATTTGTCTATTTGAATGCTATAGAAGTAAATGCCATACCTAGACCAATTCCTAGCACATATTAGGTGCTCTGAGAATGAAATACCAGAGATCTCTGAGTCTGTGTTATCCTTGAGGCCTCCATTACGATCTGCAGCTTGTAGAAAAATTTCAAGTACTCAGTAGCATCACGGAGGTAGGAAATATGGCATTTAGAACTCAGATCACAGAAAGAAATTTCCATGAGAGTTATTCTTCATCACCTGTCCTTCAGTTTGTTGTAGTCATGGTCTTCTCCTAGGTCACCTCACCAGAGTCACCACAAGTGATCACATATTGTTAGAGGAAGTCTGAAAATGTGACTGTGTCAGTCACACTGTTATTGCTGGAACAAAACCCACAACACCTATGGCTTAAAGCACAGGTCTGTTTCAGGCCTGGCTGAGTGGCTCCAAGGCAGGAACAGGACGTCGGAGAGGCATAGTAGAGGAAAAGGTGCTCAGCCCATGGTAGGCAGGAAGGAGAGAAGAAGCGAGGAGAGGAGGACAATACCCTCTTCCATGTCAGCCCCCAGGCTAGCGCCTCCAACAGGCCCAGCCCCTGACAGCACTTTGGGCTGCAGAACTCATTAGCAGACAGTTCTCTGCTGTGATCTACCTCTTTTCACACACATGAGAACTTGATGATATTTTAGGTCTAAATCATAGTGGTGACCTTATCCTTCTAATTTAATCATTTATCTTCTGAAGTTTTTCATTTATTTCCATGAATCTTTAACAAGGGTTAAATTACCAAATTGTGAAAACTCTCTTCTCTTTAACTGTAAAACTCTGCCAAATAAGTGTTTTGTAAAACTGTAAAACTTTCCTTAAGAAGTGTCCCTAGGAAATGCTTCTAGAAGGTGTAAGGAGCGCTGCAGGGAAGAGCGAGGTAAAGACTACTGATGTAGCAGGATGCTAGCAACAAAGAAACAAGGTTCTAGTGGGAGCAGATCGATGAATTTGTAGCTCACTCCGAGTGGTCTGTGCCATTCCAGCCCTGATTCTGCCTCCCTGTTCCTGTCTTTGCAGGGCTGTGTTTCATGTGTCCCACTGTTTCACCCTGTTTTAGAACCTCCCTTCTTCTGCCCTGAAGATGTTTTTTTCTGCTGCTTTTGCCATGGAATTATCAAAGCAGAGGCTTTTCCATGGACAGTCATAGTCTTTATGACCCTCAAAGTGTGGCCTTATTTTTGCAGAGGGTATGTTTGCATCTTCCTGAGGAGTTACATCAATCCTTCTCACTTGGACAAGAGGCCCATCTCTGACCTCAGGCCCAGCCGAGGTCTGTGCTAAGGAGCAGCTTGTGTCCCACACAGAGGCACATACTATCTTCCAGTACGTGTTTGTCACTACCTACCGTGTGCTGGTCCCTCACTTGCTGTGGGCTAGATTATGAACAGGGCTGACCTAGAAACACATTCTTGTGTGCCTCCATTATCCAGAGGAGTGGACAACCACTTGTTTCTTTTCTTTGCTCAGAGATCTTAAACCTGATCTCTCAATGAGGTTTACTATCTAAAATATTTTTTTTATTTCTCTAAGGAAATTTAGTGGGTTTTCATGCCACTAATCCCACTCCAACTCTTAGAAATGAAATCTTAGGTATCACATCTAATGATTCTGGAGCTAACAAATTAATATCTAACAATTCCTGAGCACGATTATGCCAGACATGATAGCAAAGTCTTGGCAAGGAACAACTTACAGTTGTTGTGCAATTACAAGAGTTAATATTTACCAGGTCATTAGCACAATTATTGCATCAGTTTTATAGATAAGAATTGAATATATTAAAGGCCTTTTATCAAATATGCATAGCAAATTGGTGAAGATGGCAAGACCAATCTCCAAGCCATCTAACATTAGAGTCATTGCTGGGCACCAGCAAAGAAACTCAGTAAGTGGAGCAAGCAGGAGCCCTATTGTCACATTGGTTACAGTCTAAAGCTGGAGATAAGCAAGTAAACAGGTTCAGAAAAATTCATGAGTGTAGGGAATATCTATATCTATAGATCTATAGGTGTTTAGATCTATAGATCTAGATATAAGTGTATAGGATAGAGCCATGCAAGAAAAGGAGGAGTGAGCTTTGCTAGCTGACTGTGGGAGTCTGCGGAAGAGGATGAAGCCAGAATCCTCATGGAGAATTCCAGTCCTCCGTGAGCCCCATAGTGAAAGGACTAACAACCAACAAACAACAGATTCGGAACCTTGAAAAAAAAAGCTGAGCCCAGGCTTGCCTCTGAACAGTGGCAGCCTAAAGCAGAATAGTGCAGCAGCAGAATGGGGAGCAGAAAAGACAATAGCTCGAGCTTGCTGCACCTTTATTTGGCCCCAAGCCTTCACACCCATAATCCTAGCATGCATAAAACAAGGTAGTCCAATAATAATCCCCATAGTTAAAGATTACATAGGGCAGGGAAGACATTTTTGAATCTTAATAAGTCCCAGTAAGTCTTAAAACCAATAATCCTAGTGCAGTAATCCTTGTAGTTTAAAATCCTGCAGGGTGGGGCAGATGTCCACAATAATCCCAGTAATTGATACCACAGCACAGGGCAGATATCCATAAATCCAAGTAAGTAAATCCTAAATCCAAGTAAGTTGCCCACAGTTCCCAACAGCTGACTGTGCAGTCTGTACAACTAAAACTCAAGATTCAAACTCAAAGCAGTTTGATCAGAGTGACAGAAAAGTTTGAGTATTTCCAAACTTTTTTTTGATTTTAGATTGTACTAAAGGACATAATCTCCTACATGTATGGAAAGGTGGTTATTGAGTTTTTAATTTCAAAACCTAGAAGAAATACAGAGACTAATCCTAGAGATATCCCTAGAGACTAATTTAACAAATCACCAAGATAAGTTTTAGAATTAAATTTAAAGAACCTTATATTTTCTCTTTGGTATAAAATATATAAGTTTAGAAAGATTAACCACAGTATTAATACTTACATTTATGGAAAAGGCCTGGAGGTACAGATAGGTAGGACATAGATTTTTTTTTTTCGTTCTTTTGTTTTGTATTATTTTTGATACCAGGAATTGAACTCAGGGCCTCAAGGTGGCCAAGCAGGCACTGCACCACTGAGCTACATACGTGGCCATGGACATAGGTTTTTAGTAATAATATTAAGCTTTTAAAACCTATTTCAATTATATAACACTTTGTCATTTTTAAAACATTTCTGAAGATAGCTTCAAAATAGAAATAAGGGTATTTATGTCATTACTTGGCTGTGATAACTGAAGTCACAGTAAATCTCCCATTAGATGCCAGGTCTGTAGAAAGAGTTGATAATAGGTAAGCATAGTCTGAATGGTGCAAGTGTGATGGACAAGAAAAGGTGATGGGCTTTAGAAAGACACAGGTGTCAGAAGTACTAGGGAAGAGAATTGTTAGTGATACAAGGATAGGCTTAGGGCATACGGGATGGAGGACGTACGACAGAACAATTGAAGCCCCTGTGTGTTTGATGGAGCCATTCAACAGAGGCAAAATAAACCCAGACACATCTTCGGAGAAGGAGACGATGAGTTTAACTTTGGTGCCTGGATTTTCTGAGAATATGGGGCTGGTTTGCCTAGAAGGCATTTGCATGAAAACAAATCAAATGATGTGGTGATGAGTAGGCCAAGCTTTACCTTGGAATATTACTGTCAGAGATGGGAGGGAGGAAGTATTTAAAATCAATTGACTGTTTCATGATTCCTTTTACTACCCTTGCTTCTACCTTGAATGTCTTTCCCCCTTATCAGTAAATATCTCCACTTTTTTCAGTCCTTCAAGTGTGTGTCATTGCTTTTTTGCTTTAGAAAAGATCTATGTCCTTTAAGGCAATTTAACCTAAACCAGCAATCTGAAATAATAGCATGTAGTTTTGTACCAATAATGCAACAGAACATTTTCCTTTCCTCTTGTTCTTTATACATTTTTGTATTGCTAAATCTCTCATTTTTATTATACATTTGATGGATAAATTTGTTTATAATTTTAACTTTACTCATATTTTTCCATAGGAAACGAATGATATTTTTAATAAAAATAATACCTCATGACAAGCAATTAGAACTAGTGGCCATTTTAATATAAAATGACAAAGATTTGAGCTATATTTTACAGAAGCTCCTCAAACCAAACAGTAGAAATAAATACGCTATCATCCACCCCATTCCCATATCCCAGTGTTATTCTGGGCACTTCGTTCATTAAGTCCTCAGAAACATATTAATGTGTAGGTTAGGCTGACAGAAAAAAAGGAGAAATTTTATTAAATTATATTCTAAGCCCTTCCACAGATTTTTTTTTTAAAGATAAAGGGATTATAGGTCAGTAATGTCAAGATACTCTGCATAGCTTGTCTTTATCAAAATAAGGAATCCTTTTATTAAGGGATCCCAGAAAGGGTAGATTTATGGATTGAAGGGAATATGTTTAATATGTCGTATCCATCTAGATTGACAGTTCTTGCAGACATGAATTTCCCTAGAGAGACAGAGTTACTGGTGTCAGTGGATGGCATCATTTACTTCAATGTTCCATTATTAAATTGATAACAAGATAATTCCTTTGCTTCTCAGAGACATGACAGGGTTTACAATGGTTAACACTCTTATTGCATGGGATTTGATGTTCTAGGTAGGTTTTAATAAGAAGCATATTTGTATTTCACTATTGAAAATATTGAAGTGAAAACAGCGTAGTAAAATAAAATCAAAATCAAATATACTGGGCAATACAAGGTGGTTATTTAAAGAATATTCTTCCCACTATGTGTAGTTTTGTTGAAATGTATTTATTACATTTCCTTCAACCATTCAGGTTACATAACTCTAGAGTTAAGAATTATAGATTAGAGCGTGCTAATTTTTGAAATTTAAATTTACATATATAATGCAGTATTTGAGTAAAAGAAACATGAAATTTTAAAGAATTGCAGGGGCATAAGAACTAGGTAGCATCTGTTGAGTGCTTTCTGTTTATCATTTTTTGTCTTTTAAGACAGACATCAAAGTATCAAGGAAGAAAGGTTAAGAAATAGCAATAGATGCTATGGGAAAAATAAGAATTAAGTTGTGTCTTATACTGGTACAAATCCCCATTGTGGAGTGCACTCATGATGTGTATATGTAATGTACCAATAAAGATTTCAATTATTTTTAAAAAAAGGAAATAGCAATAGAGACAAAAAGGTAGAAAGTCCTTAAAACTAGCTCAGTGTGTCACCAGATAGCTGTTATTATGACGATGTTACAGATGAGAAGGAGGCTCATGGAGCTTGGTCACTTACTTAACAGGTTACGATACTCAGCTGTGGGCCACAGATACTGACTGTGGAAGTCTGTGCTCTTAAATTATGTCTTGTGCTCTCCCTTCTAACACTGAAGCAGATACAGTAGAGCCAGGCAAGGTGTTATGTGGCTATATGCACAGGAAATTGACAGGCTGAGGCAAGAGGATCACAGGTTCAAGCCCGAATGAGAAATGGTGAGACTTTGTCACAAAATAAAAAGGCTGAGGAATAAAAAGGCTGAGGTTCAGTGCAGAGGGCTGAGATTCAATTGCCACAACTGAAAAAATCAAACAAAAAGTATAGATCTCTTTTTTATAATGATTACCTTTATATTAAATTACAATAATAAAAAATAAATAATAGAGATGTAATCAAAGTTTATTTGGTTTTAGATCCTTGTATATACAACCTAGAGATTAATGGATTAATACCTGTGTTGCTAATTATATTTGCAGGTAAAAAGCAAGAGCGAAATGTAGAAAAATATAGGTCAAAAGGAAATTCTATAGGTTTGAGCTGAAGCTAGTTCCTAACTAGAGGGATTTGAGGAATGCTTTGGAGTTAGGGTATCCTAGAGGAAGGAGATTAATCCTGTCATCCCAGAGATAAATGGAGCAATACTTTCACATTTGTTTAAAATTGTATCATGTTTGCAAATAGTTTTATAGGCCATGGATCCCTCATGATTTCCAGATAGAGCATTTTTCTGTCTCACAAAGAATAATGTGAAGCTTGCCACCACAGGCAATGCCAACTGCTGACTACCGCAGAAGTACTTCAAGAGAAGTGATATGTCAGGAGCTTCAGAGTTTCCTAAGATCTATTTCTATTGGCAAGATGTGGCTGCATACCTTGGAGCTAAAAACACACCCGCATTTTCGAAGTTGAAAATGAAAGTAGTCCAAACATTTGATATCGAGTAGATAAGGAAAATCAGAGACTGGAGCGTTTTCTCAGTCATTGATTCTGGAAGGACCCAGCGCCATGCGTGGTCACAGCAGGTGCCTCTTTTGGCCATCCCAGATTCCAGCGCTCTGCAAGCTGAGACCATGACATTAAATCTCTGTACCCCGTTACCTGAATGGGAGATTAATTCCTATCATTATATTCTTTGTAGGTAAATGAATAACACAGTGTGAAGCCATTTCAAGGAAATAAGGAGTAAGATTTCCTTCTTTGTAAAGACTTTTCTAAAAGAGACAAGTTTTTTCAGATTCTTGATAAAAACTTAGTTTAATACTAAATTCCACAAAATAAGAACTGAAAAAAACCAATGATTTTTAAGTACTAATATTATTCTGTTCCTAATGCAAATTATCATTCCCTTCCTCTTTTTAATAGTAAGGGAGTTACTAATGAATAGTTCCCATCCTTACTAATCAGGAATATAGCTAATAACATGTAAGATAGCATACCTGGGAACATAAAGCATATAAGAAATTGTCCTCTTCCCAAAAAAACAATGTTAAGTTGCTGAGCAGATAGGTCAAACACATAAAAATAGTTATAAAAACTAATTCTTTCACCCAAGCCATAGCCACACAAGCAGTAATACTACAGGACTGAAAAGGCATGTGAGCACATACACACACATGAATAAACTATGTAACAGTCTGTATCATCTGAAAATGTGATAGAGGACCTATGTCAGAAAGGAATACTTCATTAACAAGGAAGGGAAATGCCATACTCCTGATAAATATTAAAAATAGAAAACTCAAAAAGCATAGTACTCTTTATAAATGGGGATGAAAGGAAGGAGATTGTGGCAAAAGTCATCTTGATTAATTATAACAGAGCAAAGACTATATAATACTTGTTATAAAAACTGTAACACTTGTTCAAATTGAGAAAGTCTTTGACAAGTCTGGAGTGTTTTGTTTTGTTTTGTTTTGTTTGTTTTGTTTTTTTCATTCATTGAGTATCCTAGAGTTTTCAATGTTTTGTTTTGTTTTCTTTTCTTTTAGTTTGCTTGGCTGTTTTTACCATCAAGAAGGCTTTAATTTTGTTTTGCTTTAGTTTGTTTTTCTTCTTCATAGCTTCATAAAGGGTAGTGGTGTACTCAATAAAAGCAGCTGTACGCTATGGTTTGTGTGCAGATGATCCCTCAAAGTCTCATGAGCTCATAGCCTGGTCTTCAGGTGGTTACTGAATCATAGGGCATGCTAATCACGGGGGTTAGTCCATGGTGAGTGTGTAGCTAGCTCACTGTGGTTGCAAGATGGACTTTGGTCCGAGGAGGCAAGTCAGGAGTGCGGGACCTAGAAGAGCTTAGCGTCCCTTCCTGCCCCTGCCTCGTCTCTTCCTGCTTCCCACCTCCGTGACTGTGCATCTTCCAGAGCAGTCCCCACTGTGTACCTCTGCTGTGCTGTTCTGCATGGAGGGGGCCTACTATACACTAAAACCCCAGGAAACTCAAGCCAAATAAACCTTTCTTCCCTTCAGTTACAGTGCTGGATGTTGTGTTTTAGTGAGGTGGAAAATAATTAAAACCACCTTGCTACTGGCATGTAGATTTGTAATTTGATAAGTAAATTTTTGCTCAAAATTAAGGAACATTGATAAAGATTTTTTTCAAAAATAAATAAGGTATCTATTTTAATAAGTGAGAGTACTAAGAAAAATTCACTGTTATTTATGATGAGGGGTTAAGAAACCATCCTTTAAACCAAAGCCAAAGCCAAACCAGACAAGGAGGCTATTCACTATGTTTACTTTACACAGCTTAGTAAGATATGCATGGTGCTGAAGATATTTGGCATTTGGGAAATTTATAGCTAGAGTAAATTTAGTGAACAGTATAACTTCTTACATAAATGTGTAATAAGGTGGTAAGAAATGAGATGCACCTAAGTAATTCTAAGAGAAGAATAAGTATGATTAAAGTGAACATCTTACACCAGAATTAAAGGGGTAAGTTAATTTTCTGCTATGTCTCTTTTGATGCATAACAAAGAACAGTATATAACTGCCATCAGGCCGGAACTGTGGCAGTCCTTTACTACCTGAAGTGTAGCCACTTATTTGCTTTCAATGAAAAGATTTTCTGGAATATCTCTTAAACTGTAAGATCAACTAACATTCTTTAATAAGTTTCACCTATGCTTTATTTTCTAATAATGGTATTTTGATACAGTGACAAACAGAAATTATTAAATTGCACTCAACCAAAGCTGGTAGCCAACTGACAGACTAATTGTAATAAATTATGATTTTGAAAATAGTTATTAGGCTGGACAAAATGATTTTGTCCAGCCTAATAACTATTAATTTAATAATTTAATAATTATTAAATTTAAATTTAATTTAATTTAAATTATTAAATTAATAATTTAATTTATATACTAGTATTTCCCCTTTCAAATTTATGAACTTTTTGTTTGTCCGTTTCAAGATTTTGTTTTGTTTCATTTCTTCTGACTGTATAATTTGAACTAGGTAAATATACAAGAGTGGAATTCCTGAAGTAGTTAGTGGAGAGGAAAGTATTTAAAGATAAGTATATAACCTATGCATGATTTCTGTGTGTATGTAGTACATATATAGAATGGAGTGAATGTTGTGTATTTAGCAATTGCAGTCAGTCTCTCTGGCATGGCTGACTGGTAACTAATTAGAAATAAGAGCTCAAGTCACTAAACGTACAGAAAAGATGCGAGGAAATCTAGTGTAATTTAGAGGGATAACTAAAAAAAAATAATCAGAGGAAGAGAAATCTCTTGATAATAACTACTTACTCTATTGTTAATTCTTCCTAGAGAGCAAAAATTTTTCACTTTCAAAGCAAATGATGGAGACATTTCATGCCATATTTTAGTGACAGTTCTTTAGCAGGGAAAGGATGGACTGAGTGATACAGAAGGTACACTCTAATTGTATCTCTTTTCTTTCTGTCTGTCCCTCATTGAAAATTAGTCTCAAGGAAGAACAGCATGGTTCCTGAAGAAGCTTTCACTCGGCCTTTACAGTCTGCTTTCATTCTTTTATGTAGTAAAAAATGTGAGAGGTTTTTGTTTTGCTTTTATGCCCTTTGTTTCCAACACAAGGCCAGGAATCACATGCCCTTTGTTCTCGCTCACTGACAAATGTAGCATATGGTAAACCTTTTCAGTGAACCGGCATTCATGAGCATGCATGTGAAAATGTGTTAGAAGAATTTATGAGACATGCAGGGATGTAGGCTGCATCTGAGACTAAAGTCCTCATCACAGACATTTATCATCTTCTACTAGAATGACTTGTTTAGATATAACTGGGGGAGGGTCACCCTTCTGTTCTTTAGTTAAAAGGTTGGCCATTTGGAAATGTTTGCCAAAAATTCAAAAGCTTCAAAACCATAATTGCAAAATTTTTCTAGAAGTGTTTTTTTATTTTTATTTTTATTATTATTATTATTGCCTTGTTTTAGCTGATTAAAACACTCAGGGGTTCAGATTGTATAATGCTATTATACTAATTATATAGCATTTGCTAAGACTTGATAGGCTGAGGCAGGAGGATTGCAACAAATGAGTTTGAGGGCAATGTGGGCTACATAGTGACTTCAAGGTCAACTTGAACAACATAGCAAGATTTAGCCTTGAAAAAATATACATATGCATATGTATTAGTTAACAAAAAACTCCATACATATACATAACATACATTATGTATTTTTCTAATTCAAATTGTGTACACCTTTATATTGTTACACTGTTATCATTATTAGGATGTTATGCCTATGAATTTACTTTTGAACATATCTTCAAATTACCACATTTCATGTAGTATAAAAACCGTACAGTCTACTCTTAGAGGACTAAAACTTCAGCCATACAATTACTTCATTTGGGAATGCTACTTTTTTTGCTATTTGTTTTGAAAGTTTCAAGGGTTGTGCAATTATGTGTGGGAGAAATGAGAAAAATGATTACAAAACAAACCCTTCCTTGTTGTTCCTTAAAAAGAGCATAGACATCAACCCTGGGCGTTCGGGAGAAAGCTGGGAAGTATGAATAATAAGAAAAAAGTATGTGTATGAGACAAAAATCCTTTTTTTATATTTTCAAGATTTCACTTTGTTATTGTGAAAAGTCACCAAGTTTAAAACAGGATGAAAGATTTTTCTGATTTGCTTTGGAATTGAGCTGGAAATTTATTGATTATAGCCAGCCTTTACAAACTGTATTCACTTTAGAAAAAAAATGTAATGAGGTTATTAATGAGACTAAAGAAATTTAAAGATCATTTTCCCCAAGAAGGCTTAATGTAGTATACATCGTTTGCATGCATGGTAAATATAGTGCATAGGTAATACATTAGTAGTACAGTATCCACATATTATAGTTACAGATTGCATAGCATTGCGTGATTTTAATCAGATTACATTGGTTTCTGAATATCTTCATTTGGTAGGTAATGTGAATTTAACAGACACTTCTTATACATGGTGTTTCATTTTTATAGTATGCAAATAAGGAACAAATGCCAACACATTAATTATGCTGTATAAAGTTTATACCGGAAGGTTTTAGTCACTTTTTACAGGGTCCTCTTTATTACTCTCATAAATCACTTTGAGAAACACCTGAGAAGAAACATTTTGAACCAAGATTTGTATGAAAGAAAAAACTATAAAGATGGTTACAAAATGTGGGAAAGGCCTTTGGTTGAGTCCCAGGTACCCGCTGCTCATCAGAGAAACGGAGTTGTTGACCAATGTCCAGTGACAAAATAAATGTTTTTCTTTAGTTTCATTAATCCTTATCCTGAAGCCAGAAGAATGGTAGAGTTTTGTGTTTTTTGGCTTTTACCAAAATGCCCATTGTTGGCAGAACTGGCAGCTCAGGTGGAGAAGGAAATGTGTCTTAAAACCGAAAGGGTATGACAGAGACAAAGAAAACTGGTGAGCTGGGTTGTGAGGAAGACAGAGGAAGAAGAGCACAGGCAAGTGAACAGGGGTCCAATGGTGGAAGAGCAGCGCACGAGAAAGGGAGGAGCAGTGGAAATCCTTATGTGCTGAGCTTTGGCTTTGTATCTTAAAATTCATGCCCTTTCTACTGCTCAGCGGAGACACGATCCCTAATTTCTACACTACTCTATATCCTTTCCTGCTTAACCTGGGAGCTGGTCTACGCTCATTAATCTAACCTTTCTGTGATACTTCTTTTCAAAAGTAGCTTTTTATGCTGTCTCCAAATAAAAGAGGCATAAAAATTCTTAGAAGTTTTTTGTTCTGAATAAATAGAATAATATTTTCAATCTCAATATTGCTAAACCAGAGAAAACTAAAAAAAAAAGTTAATAAAATTGTGGATTAAAGATTAGTGAATGTTCTAGATTTTACCTGACTAAAAGTAATTTTAAATTATTAAGAAAGAAAACTGACCCTTTAAATAAAGAAGTTTTATAATAAAAAGTATGACAGAAAAGAAAATACTTGTAGAGTTTGTGGGGATGATTTGCAGTTTTAAGAATTGCCAGTGGAGCAATGACAATGACAGTTGAGCAGACTTGAGGAGGTGCTGGAGAGCACAATAAAATGTACAAATGAACTACTTAAGCTTCAGAAAGCAGCCAGGCAGAGTCTCTCACAGACTAGGTGAGAAGCGTGCCTCACAGTGAACCGAACTGAAGCTTGCACTTTTAATTTTGGGAGTTAACAAGATACATTTGGATGAGTATTGGATATAAGTTTCTATAATGCTTGACTTCTTGAAGTTTTATGTAACACACATTGCCCATATCTCAACTAATCTATTCATTTTTTCATTTAAAAAATGGTTTGATTCTTACTGTGTGTCTGCAGCATTGGCACATAACACCAGCATATCCTAGCCCATAGGCCTGAGCTGAGATGGAATAGCTCATGTTTGTCAGGAGCTCAGCATCTAGTGCATAAGACATCTTGCCATATTAAAAGACTATGGGCAGGTAGTAAACCTGCAATTATAGCTAAGGACAAAAGAGACACACCACACCCAATTACTGTATTTATATAAAATTCACATGTGAGATTAAAAACCTTTACAGAAAATACTCAATAATCTTCACACACCCATGTGCAACATATAGATGATATTAAAAAGTCCTAGAACTATTTAGTGTTATGTATGCCCTGTATAATCATTTTGAGCTTTCACGGATTTTCCCAGCATTAAAAACATTCTTATGTTACATTTGAACATTATATTAATTATGATCCTTGTTAATTTAGAAAAATAGTTTGATTACTGAATATTTGTTATAGCATCTCAGTGGAAAATTTCAAATTTGGGAGGTAGATGTACCATAATACATTTTTATTCATTCCTTTCTGTATCATTTGAAAAGCTTCATCCTAGAATGAACCATGTAAGTGGTCCGGCCAGTGTGTCACTATTTTTTTTTAAATGACAAAAAATATCCTTCATAACTTTAATGGAGGAGACACCTCCTTATTGTGGGTAAAGGGGGTTGAAATTTCATAACTTCAATTGACTTAGTTTAAACTCAGTGGATCTGAGCATGGAGAGAACCATAGGTCGCATTCAGTGGAACGTTATGATTAAAATCATTGAGTGCCATGGGTATACTTTGAGTACAGTAAACACAAGATCAGTACCCACATGTGTAAGTGTGTTGCATAGTTTCCAGCTGTATACCTAAGGAACGTGGAAGGTGCCATAGCAATTTAATAAGTAAAAAGGTGAGAAGACTGACGAGTCAACAATTCTTAGGTCTATAAAAAAAAGCAGCACACAGGCCAGAACTGCTGCCTTCAAGATTGGTGGCAGAGAAGTGAATGAAGAGAGTTGTGGCTAATGGAAGCCTCAGAGACTCACTCGTAGTGACCACATTGAGAACCAGCAATGGGATGAGAAAGTCTGAACTTTTGTTGCAGAAGATCAATGCGACAGTTCTGAGAGATCAAAATTGCAGAGAAAGCCAGTCATATTGTGTCCATTGGTATTATATGATTTACCTTCAGAGTTTGGACCGTATTCTCATGGTAATTATTTGAGAAAAATCGCCTCCTGATTCCAGCAAGAGAAAAGGAAAAGGAACCATCTTGAATCAATCTACATTAGTTTATTCTTTTCATCAGACATGCCCACAACAGAAACTAGAGCTTAGTCTGCTGGAGTTTCATCAGATCCTGACTGACCCACAATGAAGAAGATGTATAAATTTAGTCAGATGTAGCTGTCCACATGGGGCAAAGAAAAATATCCACCTGCACCCCACTTTGATCATCCCATCCCGGCTAAAAGAGAACAAAAGCAGAAACACTTGGGAGTTCACTGTTCAGAACTCTAGGCTTACTAAAAGACTCAGACCTCACCACTGGAGAAAATGCTTTCTTTCTCCCCACACTTCCTCACAACATTACTAATAGCCTATGTACAGCAGTTTTCTTTCATACATCATGTACAGCTCTCAAGAAAAAAAAATTACATGGTATGCCAAATTATAAAGAATGTTGTTTGGAGGCAAAGAGAGAACATACTAGAGGCAAACATGGATGGCAGGAACATTGGATTTATCAGATGGTCCATTTAAAGCAACTGTTCTGATGGATATGGTAGACAGCATGCAAGAAGATATGGGCAATGTAAGCAGAGAGACAGAAAATCTAAGCAACACCAAGCAGAAATGTGAGAAGTAAAAAGCATTGATGACAAAGAATGCCTGTGCCATACTTTCAGGAGACCAAGCAAGAAAAGAACCTGAGATTCTTTGCATATAAATAGAAACTGTGAAAATAGAAAAAGAAAAGAATAATATTTTTTAAAGAAAAGTATATCCAAGGACTGTAAGACAAATACAAAAAATTAAAATATGGGGCAGTGATTTAGCTCAGTGGTTGCGACATCTGCCTGGCAAGCACAAGGTCCCAAGATCTGTCCCTGGTAACTACATACCACAATCCTGGGTGTGGTGACTCTCACCTGTAAGCACTCCATAACCACATATTATAATGCCAGGCGTGGGGTCTCATGCCTGTAATCCCATTACTTGGGAGGCAGAGGCAAGATGATTGCTGTGAGTTCAAGGATGGCTTGGAATACATAGTGAGTTCAGGGCCAGCTTGAGCTAAAAAGTGAGACCCTGCCTTAAACTGAGAAATGTAAATGTGTATCATTGGAATAGAAGAAAGAAAAGGGAGAGAGGAATGGAATAATTATGTAAAACAATAATGTCAGGGAATTTCTCCAAGTTCATAAGAGACAGCAAACCACAAATCCAAAAATCTCAGATATCATCAATTTCAAATGCTCACTAGAACTACGCTAAGACATAAAATTTTTAAATACAGGAAATCAAAGATTTAAATAATCCTGAAAAGAGGCAGGGTAGAAACACCTCACCTAAAAAAGAACAGACAAGATTCACATTTCCTTTATTCTCAGAAATTTAAACTAGAATAGGATGGAGTGAAATATTTAAAATTTTGAAGCTGCTTGTGGTAATGCACGTCTGTAATCTCAGTACTTGAAAGGCTGAGGCAGGCAGATCACCTCAAGTTCCAGGCCAGGTTGGTATACATAGTGAGTTTAGTGCCACTCTGAGCTGCATCCTGAGGCCCTGTCTCAGGAAAATTAAGAAAAAATTGAGAAAGAGAAGAAAAAACAGCACTGATATGTAGTTTTATGGTCTGCAAAATTGTCCTTCTTAAACAGAGAAGTAATTTCTTAGGCAAATATTGCATCTATTTTGATGCAAAATTTACATTAAAGAAGAACATCAAAGAAGAAATAAATGAAGAAAATAAAATTCACTTCTTATTTTCAGTTGATACAGTAGCATTTTATTCAAAGTCATCAAAACAACAACATAACTATGTATGCTTGTTATGTTTGCTTATGTATGCATGCTTATATACATGGAAACAAATGAAATGTGTAGGACTGATGAGGATTAGAAATATTCAGTGATATTCCCATTACTTGTGAGGTGATATTCGAAGTGGACATTACATGATAGAAAATCATAACATTCTTCAGTATTTATGCATCTAACAACAGCAGAGCATCCCAAATTGTATGAAGCAAAAAGCCAGTGGAGCTTCATTCAGAGTCAAACAGATAAATCTCTCTTTGTAGTTGGACATTTTAACACTCATCCACCCAGCAGAAAATCAGTTAAAAACGTAGTTGACTTTAGCACCACCATCAATCAGACAGATATAATTTGACATCGTTAAACTATTTCATCCAACATCAGCAGAATACACATTCTTCTCAGTCTCATGTGGAACATTTGTCAAAATAAAACACATCATTGGCAATAAAATACACTTAAAATTTTAAAGCCTAAGAATCAGATATTGTGTCTTTTTTCAGACTACAGTGGAATTCAATTAGAAAAAGCTGGAAAATTTCAGAATACATTAAAATTAAATTACACACCTCTGTATAGTTCATGGGTTTAAAAAGAAATCAAAAAAAGAAATTACATATTATTTTGAATTAAATGAAAATAAGAGCACAGATTACCAAATTTTGTGAAATGAGGGAAAAGCAGAATGAAATATATAGCACTGAATTTATATATCAGAAAAGAAGAAAAAGCTGAAATTAATAATCTATGTTTCCATTTTAGAAAAATAGAAATAAGAAACTTAAATCTGAGCTAACCAGCCAAAAGGAATAATAATAATCAAAGCATACATAAATCGAAGAAATTGAAAAGAGGAAATGAGTACAGAAAATAAATGAAACCAAAGCCCGATTCTTTGAAGAGACTGATAGAATTGATAAGCCTCTAAAGCAAACTAAGAAAAAGGAGAGGAGGCAAACCAGTGCTATTATAAATGAAAGAAGAGACATCACCACAGATCCTATGAAAATTAAAGAATAAAAGGGAATCATCGAAACAATTGTATGGCAGAAATATGATAACCTACAAAAAATGGACTAATTTATTGAAAGAGGCATCTGCAAAAACACCTATATGAAGAATCAGGTACTAGCAAAAGGCTTGTATCTGTTAACTGTATTCAATCATTAGTTGAAACCCTTTGAAAACAGCAGCAGGACCAGCTGGATTCACTGATGAATTTTGCTAAACACTTAAAGAAATTTATATCAGATCTCTGCAGTTTTCTTCCAGAGGATGTAGCAGAGGGCTTACTTTCTAACTCATTCTGAGACTACTCTTGCCCTAATACCAAAACAAAGGCACTTCAAGAAGACACAGACTAATACTGAAGATTTAGCTCTAATGGTGCCGCGTCTACCTTCTAAGCACAAGGGCCTGAGTTTGATGCCCCGTACTGCCAACAAACAAAACAGACAGTCTCTCATGAACAAAGACACAAAAATCCTGAAGAAAATGTAAGCAAATCAAACTTAACAATGTATAAAAAGAATTATATACTGCAAACAAAGTTTGTCTCCATTAGAAAAGAAACTAACAGGTCTTTTAAACAGAACCTCATGAAAAATTATAATAATGGAAGTTATATGTATAAGATGGTCTTCATCAAATGTCACTAGGGAAATGAAAATAAAGCATCAATAGGTAGTATTTCTCACCTAATTACAATGGTTCAAATTCAGAACACCAATAATACCAAATTCTGAGGAAAATGTAGAGCAAAGGAACTCTGATCCATTGTTAGTAAGAATGGAAAATTTTTCTCCACTTTGGAAGATAGTATGGTGGTTTCTTAAAAAAGCTGAATCTATTGGACAAGGGATTTAGCTCAGTGGCACTATGTTGCCTTGCAAATACAAGGTCCTGAGTTTAATCCCTGGTTAAAAAAATAGTTAAAAATTAAATATAATCTTATTACAATTCAGTAATAACACTCTTTGGGATCTACTCAAAGGGGTCAAAATCATAACCATCCAAAAACCTATAAATATGTACATTTATAGCTGCTTTTTTCACAATTTCCAAAACTTGAAAGCAACAAGATATCCTTCAATAAAAGCAGCTTGGTATATGTCTTGAGACCATGAGACATTTGCTGCTCACAAAGAATGAACTAGCAAGCCATGAAGAGTCTGAAGGAACTATAAATTCATAGTAGAAACTGAAGGAAGACTATCTTAAGAGTCTGTAATTCTGTGAGTGTAACTATAGGATATCCCTGGAAATTCTAAAGAATGGAGGCTCTGGGAAGACCATGGTTGCTAAAGGTTTGACAAAGGGCATGGTGTGACTAGGCGAAAACACAGAAGATTTAAACTGAAAGTACGCGATATAATGTTACAGTGATGATGCACATTATCGTGCAGTTGTTCAACAGAAAGGATGAAATCTAATATGAACTCTAGACTCTGATGATTCTTTCTCCATGTGGCTTCATTAATGTAACAACTGAACCACTCTGCTGTAGTATGCTGCTAATGGGGGAAGCTACGCAGGGGCAGAAATACATCTCAATAAAGCTGTCTTCTTTTTGGTGTGGTATTCCTGTGGTAAGTCTATATTTTCTTCTTATTTTCATTTTATTGGAGATATAAAACTTCTTTAAAATAAATCCATGCATATAATTGCAACTACTACTAGGTGGCTACCGTCATATATACAGTAGAAGTCACAGTTGTGTGTGAAGGTGCGTGCAATCCTCATAGTAATTTCATTAGTGGACTGTTGCTTGCAGTGAATACTGTATTCTTAAAAAGAGGGGCTAGGAAGTTAAGCAACCACAACATGCCATCCTTCCAACTCCAGACATTTATCAAATGCACAGGAGGTGATAGGCAAGGCTTAACCCAATGATAAGAAATCAACAGTGAACAAAAATTATCATATTCCCCTGCTGAGTGGAGTGAGAGAATACAACAGTGTAAGTCAACATACATCTGTGATGCAGTGTGACAGGAACTGTCACAGAGAGCCGGGTACAATACCCTGGAATATCAGGTGAAGTGGTGACTGTGTCCTGAAACTACTAAGGGTGGCAGGATGTCACTTAGCCCTGAGGTGAACCTCAAGAAGTAGACATGAGACACACAGTGAGAGCGGAATGTGTTATGAAAGAACCAGTACAGGGAAGAGAACAGAAGCCTAAACCTTCACTGAGCACCTTGGGTGGGAGCTGTGGGATAAGCAGCAGGAAGGTATCCTGGACACAGATGGCAGAGGCCCAGCACTACCTTGTCTTCCGCCCTTGTGTCCAGAGACAGTGTATCACCTCACCAATTGCTGATTACTGATGCTTCCCTTTGCTTTGATGATTCCCTAAGCAATATGTCTGTTTTTCTTAGATATTATTCACTGAACTACACTGAAATAATCCATTGACTTGGGCCATAGAAATGAGATTCACTTCTGAGAATTAATAGAATAGAAATTGACATACAGTGAATAAAATTCACCATTTGTAAAAATGAACTTATATATTGTTGCATAAATGAGTGGTTAAAGAGCACGAAAAAACTATTCAGAGCAAAACTAATATATCCAGAGTTTTCAAATTTTCTGTTTTTATTATCTGTGATAGTGTAAGTTATTTAACCTCTCCAAATGGATTTTTCCCCTATGTAAAATGGAGCTGATAATTTCTACATTGTGTCATTCTAAAGATCAGGTAAAATATTACATACAGCCCTCAACACATGTAAGTGCAGCATGTGTTCATTCTCACTGCTGTACTTACTGAAGGTCACATCAGTTAGCTTTTGCTATGTGACCAATAGCCTAACTACAGAAATCAAACAAATGTTAATTTACTTCTCAATTATCTGTCAACTTACTTAACTGGCCTTACCTGTGTGCTTCTGCTGTCTCACTGATCATTGCATTTGTTGTCAAGCTCCAGGAGGAGGGGCGGCTGCCTCCCCCATTGTAGGATAAGCTAGAGGGTTCTTCGCTCCTGCGCATTATCTCTCAGTCTTCCAAGGAATGCTTAGGCAGAAATTCAAGAGTGTGAGCAGATGAAACCCAGGCCATTTCTTGATTTGGCACTGGAACAACATCCTGTTGGCCCTATCCTGTTTAGTGTAAGTTACAAAGTCAGCCCAAGTTCAAGGACTGGGTAAATAAACTCCCCTCTTGCTCAGAGTAGCCACCAAGGAGCTTGGATCCAAGGAGGACACACACTTCCTTAGTCTAACACAAGAGCCCTAGGGATGTAAAACCAACCAGAATCTCAAGTGTCAACTGTAGATATCAGATCAATATAGTTTAGTCTTGATGTAGTAGAAAGGAACTTGGAATCCAAAGGCCTGAACTTAATCCTCACCTCTGCTATTGATTAACTTGACCTGGTAAAGCAACTTGAACTATGTATGCCTCATTATTCTCAGTAAAATGTTCAATAAACCTACTGGTATTGTGGGAAATAAATGAGATAATGTATGTGAAAAATGTATGTCCAAGCATAAATACAGAAGTAAATATAATTAGTTGTTATTCTTTGATATCAGTTATAAGAGATTGTGAAACTCCTTACTTTATTGGAATATACAAAAGACTTACATTTGAATACTTGCAATGATAATAACAATATGAATTAATCTGAATTCCCAGCCAAAGCTATCTATTTCAAAATTGTTTTCAAGTAAGAATTCAATGAGCCCTAATGATATATAAATATGATACCAATAGTGCTGCCACCCAAAAGTTAATCTATCCAACATATACAAAGATTAATTAAATAAAATAAAAACGAACAGAGAGAAATGCAAGAGATATTGAAGGATCTCAAAAGTAGGGTCTCTTCTGCAATCAGGAGAGGAAAGTACAGTAGAGAAGTCCTGTTAGAAGGCAAAACACAAAGAAGGAGCAGGGTTTCACTGGACAGAAGAGTCTGATATTCGAATCTAAGTGCTTCTGTGGTTAGGAATCATTATTTTAGCCCTTCATATGTATTCCTTAAATGCTTAAACCTATCCCTGCCTGTCTCCTACTCCATCTCCAGTGAATGGATCAGCCAAACTGAACGTTGTGCAGTTTCTTCCACATTAGACCTTTGCTTTTGCTGTTGCTGCTGAAAGTGCTCTAATTCCATTATTTTATTTTGTTGTGTTCCTAATCAATTTCCAATAAACACCCAGGGGTGATTTTAGGTTCATTTGTGTCACTTGGCACTTTTTATGGTGCCTTCCCAAGACACAGTACTCAATTGCCCTCTTCTTTCTGTTGTCCCTATATCCAGGCTAGAGTGCAATTACTCTTGTATCAGTGTGCATGCGCCTCCTTTATTATGCCATATGTTACTAGAGCACAGGGACCATTCCTTCTTTCAGATCAGAAGAATAAACATATGGTCAAGAGAACGCAGAATTCATGTTACATTCAGGAAGCAAAGTAATTCATTGCTGTCAGAGCAAAAGTTGCATTGTGGTCTTGTCTAGCCTATTAAAGAGCTCTGTTTTATCTAAAACTTGGATTTGAAGCACAAGTATGAGGAAGCTAGTCCCTTAGAAAGACAAAGTAGATGGTATTGGCTGAAGCCAGAGACAGGGCAGTTCATAGGCAGTTTCCTCAGTAAGGGAGGGAAGCAAGAGTGAGCATCTTCCTGAGACTAACCAGGATGAAGGGCCAGGGGCGCTTACAAGTGAAATTTGGGATAGAAACTGGAACAATAGTGCTCACATTTTCCTGCAGGTTGGGGTCATCTACAGATCCTTGAGAAACTCTGGTGTAAAGTAATTTGGAACCCGTGGGTGAATAATTGTATGTGGATGATGAGAGAGATAAAATATATATACCCTGCTAGTTTTCTAACTTGGAACAGAAGGGTGGAGTGTAAACCTATTTAGTGTAAAGGAATAATCAGGTTTAGGGTAAGAATAATGAAAATAGATACTGGATAACAATATATGAATGAGCAGCCAAAAAGGAAGTAAAAGCATCAGCAACTGTCAGTACCACAGTGTCTTTAGTGGCTCTTTTTCTTGGCTTGGTGGAGAACATCTTTATTGTTTTGTAGAAACTTTTTTAGTGTGATTTTTTTTCTAGATTAGAAATAGTGGCATAAATGAGATATTTATAGGCCCCCAAATAAACCAAAAAGTGAAGAATTTTTAAATGATTTGAAAAGATAACCTTGAAGGATATTATTAAATAAGCAATAAGCAAATACAATTTCAAAAACGTATGTTTCATTTGAAATGTGCTTCAATCAATATGCACCTTTTAGAAATATTGTACCAGTATCACTTTTACTGCATTTGAACTGAGGCATGAAGTATGTTTCCAATTTGAATGCTGTACAGTTAATTAATATTTAATAAAATATTTTCTTGGTTTAAATGTCATTGCAAACCACATGTCCCATGCGATTTTTCAACCTCAATATAATCCCAGTAGTGTTAGGAATTATTTTTTAATTGTTTGACAAGACCTAACACTGCTACTTGTAATTTGCTGTTGTTCACCTTTATTACTTTGTGGGTTTTCCCTACTAAAATATTTAAGTTGTGTTGAAGCTGGGTTCTTCCCTGGATTTCCGATATCATACATGGCAGTTACAGAATACCAAAACAGTGGTGGCAGTGTGCGCTTCACAGCACAGACTTCCGTCCGCGGGAACTGGACAGGACAGTCTGATTAGAACCAGTTGGAAGTTTGAGGTTGTGCTTCACCATAATTTCTAACTTGTAAACTTTATTGTAATTCTCTTTGAGAAACTCTGTAATTAAATCATTTTATTTATCTCATAAGGAAGTGGATTTACTAAAATAAAAAAGTGAACACTAATTTTGATACTTTAAAGGTTTTAGGGAATGACAGTGGAAGCCATTTAACACTTTTTTTTTTGAGTACAGCATTTATTGGGTCTAACCATTGTCATATTTTTAAGGAAGAAAAATTAAAAAGTGTATACATCAGTTATTTCTGGCATTTGGCATGTTTCAGGAGTGTATATGTATGAACATGCATATGTATATGTAAAGAACATGCATTTTCAAAATTTAATGAGGTAAAAATGAATGTTAAAACTGAAAGATCCTAACTTAAAAGTGTGATTTATAAAACACAACTCAATGTGAGAGTGGTCTTTCATGATAAGCTTCGGATTTTAATTACAGATGCACTAAAAAGAATGTTGGTAAGACATGTCTCAAGTCTAAAACACACTGTAAATTCAGTATTTTGTGTTAGGTCATATAACCTGCATTCCAGTTTTATAAATTATCTTTAAGTTTGATTTCAGTAATTAATCTTAATTCCAAAAAATATTATCAACATTTATGCGGTAATTGTAGCAGAATCTATACTATTTATACTATATACCAATTATTCCATAATCAAATAAATTTGCTTTTTCATTTTCTTTGATAAGTATTGATTTTCATCTTTTCCTCAAAGTTCCAAATTTCTCTCCTTAATTCTCTTTTCTCTCAGCTAGAGAACTCACCTTCTACTTCATAAAAAGAAAAGAAATCAATACCAGGCAGAATGATTTCACTATTTTTACCAAATCAGTATCTCTCTGTGTCTCTATCTCTCTGTCTCTCCATCTCTCTTTGTGTTTTTTTAATGCACACACACACACACACACACACACACACACACACACACACACACACACTTTCAACCTTATTGCCCTGGAAATAATGTCTCTGCTTCTTTCTGGATTCATCATTGCCTCTTGCGTTCTCAACACTTCTTTACAGATCATTTCACTTTTAGCATTAAAAACGTACTCAAATATAGCCCATTAAGAATAAATCTCTTGGGCCGAGGATTAAGCTCAGTAGTTATGGTGCCTGCCTTGCAAGTGCAGGGGCCTGGGTTCAATCCAGGGAACCACATATAACAATACAGGACATAGAGAATCTCATCCACCAGCAATCAGAACCACATACCACAGTGCTGGACAATGGCTCATGTATTCCCAGCACCTGGAGGAATCACAATG